>PVJS01015914.1:9298-38319 GCA_004027185.1 Glis glis
GAAGCTAGCAAATGCAAGTTTTATTGTGAAGCAAAGAATGAAGACATTTATTTAAATGGTTGAAAAACATTTCTGTTCAATTGTAATGTCTTTAAATGATTCATTTCCTACTGTTAATAGCAGTAATCTCCATGGTGAGTAACATTCTTGTTAAAGTCATAATAGATCTCTATTCACTCATTTAATAGCTTGAAGGCTCACTTTTTAGATAGCAGAATGGTAATTTTTGCTTCAGTGACTTGTGAAAAAAAAAGGATTTTTAAAGTTTGTCATTACGGTTGGTGAATCTATGGAATTACTACCATACATTTTAGAACTTGAAGATTTCTAATACCAGTACTTGGGAGAATCGCAGATTTATGGCTAGTCTCAGTGACTTAGTGAGGCCCTTCTGAACTTAGTGAGACCCTGTTTCAAAATAAAAAATAAAATTGGGCTGGGGGTGTAGCTCAGAGGTAGAATGCCCCTGGTTTCAATCCCCAGTACCATAAAAAAAAAGAAAATCTGTCAAAATGTTCTGATATTTATCAAAGTGTTTGAATATACTAATAGTCTAATTTAAATTCCATAGTTAATACTCTGTTATAATCCAAGAGCTGAGTCTTTTAATATATTAGTTTATATTCATTTCATATTTTTCACTGAGGCTCTTAATATAAAGATACTTATAGATATTTTCCTAGTTCAACAATTATTATTATTCATTTTGAAAGAAAAACAGAGGTGAAGGTGATAGATGTTAAGTGGCTTGCCAGGGCTATCAAGCTAAGAGGAAAATATTAAGATTGCTGATTCAGTCCTATCCATTAGACCAACTGTTAGTATATAATGATATATAACAGCTGTTAACCTTTTGGGGCCTCCAGAAAATACACATGTGCATATGAAAGGGTCCATGTTCTAAAATCAATACAAAGCTAAACCAAGATTTGATTAAGGAAGAGCTCATTAAAAGGGAGGCGTTGAGAACGACAGTATTTTTCATTGAGTTATCTCAGCATGCTTGTATTTTCTTATGATAAATAAATATTATAATTTCCTCTTCTTTTTCAAAATGTAAAATAGATATTTTTTAAAAAGAAAACAACTCTATAATTATACTACTCTAACTGTGCACTTCCGTATGACGTGCATTGGTGTTTGTGGGTTGTTTTTAAAGTTTTACTCACACACCCATGATTTTGTTTTTTACATACTTGCATTCATGATACATATACAATTTTTACTATGGAGTTGTACAATTTTGTACATTTAAATTTAAGTAATTCCCTAAGAACCTGTATGAATTGAAAATTCTTAAACATACAAGTCCAGGTATTTTTTTTTTTTTTTGGCAGTACCGGGGATTGAACCCCGGGGCTTTCTACCTCCAAGGTACACCCCCGGCCCTATTTTTTATACTTTATTTTGAAACCGGGTCTCACGAAGTTGCGGAGGGCCTCACTAAGTAGCTGAGGCTGGCCGCAAACCCGATCCTCCAGTCTCAGCCTCCCAAGTACTGGGATTACAAGCATGCGCCACCACGCCCGGCTAAAGTCCAGGTATTCTAATAATCTGTCACATACAGAGACTATTTTGCAACACAGACCATTTTGTTAAACTTCCTTGTTTTGTTACTGAGAACCTGCTGGAATCTTGTAATTAATTCATTTGGTGTAGTTTTGAAAGGAGAATAGCAATGCAAAAATTCCCAGTGATGTGTTAGAACAGAGTCACGTATGAAGGCCACTTGGGGCAGAACTGGCATTGTGGGAAGGAGTAAGACTATAATTGAACTGAGATTTTAACATGACCATTATCATGAGAGACTCTGGGCAGGTTTAGACAGGAAGTCAGTCCAGGCAGTGGGCGCTCCATGGTATATGTAAAACATGTATCTTGCAAGTCCCTCGTGGGGATAATGTGGTTCTTCAGTGGGCATGCAGAGCACGAGCACAGAGAAGCCAGGAACGTGTGAGATTTGAAAGTCAGCACGTCGGATTGGCTTTGCAAAACCCGTGTCTCAGGACTTCCGAGCTGTTGCATGGTTTTCGTACTCGGGAGGGGCCTGGTAGAGCCTGGCAAGGCCCCACCCCAACTCTAGTTCAGGGAATAAGACCACCGAAGATTCTCTTACCATCAACGGCGATTTAGATGGACGCCAGTGATCTATGGAGAAGAGCAACGTGCTCTTGACAGAACTGGATTATTTGGGCCAGTTAGGACAAATTGAGCGTGTTTCATGGTATTGAGTTAAAACTCATTAAATCACTATTGTCTAAGGTTAGAATTGATTGTGGAGACAGGGGTCAGAGTTGAACCCAAGGGTGGGGGAGTAGAGAGGGAGATGAGGAGACGGGGTCAGCGAGTAGGAGAAGGAGATGAGGATGCGAGTGGGAGGCTGCAGAAGTCAAACAGCTTGAACTGTGTGGAGAGGGGAGGGGCACGGGGACCTGGGTGCAGAGGACGGTCCAAATGCACACGAAATCCACTGGATAGTTAAAATATTCTTTACAACTCAAAATGGAAACTAAGAAAATTTCTTAGTTTTAGGAATACCTAGCTTAAAAATTACCTGAGACTTTCAGTAAGGAAGGATAAGTATTTGGGCAAAGAAGTTGTTATACCGTCTGTGTGAAAACTTCACTTGTCATTTTTAGTGTATTTTTTTTCTTCGGTGCTGGGGATGGAACCCAGGGCCTTGTGCATATTTAGGCGAGTGCTCTACCACTGAGCTCCATCCCCAGCCCAAGTTACTTGTCTTAACAATCAAGCCAGCTTTTGAGATCTCCTGATGTAATACCTTTTCTTCTAAATAAGTGTTCAAAGGAGTCTTCATTTAGTGATTATTAAAATAGAGTGCACGATTTGACTTTCCTCATTTTGACCCCACTCTTTGGTGCTATCTGATTGACCTAACTAACTATTGACTTCAGCAGTCCTCCAACCAGACAGAGGCAATTTTTAAGGAGTATAAGTATGGTGACCATGTGATTTCTTTCTAAACTGGGACACTTGTGAGAGTGAAAGGGGGTGCCATTACTAATCAAGCCGAGGCAACAGGTATCAGCCAAGATGGTCACAGCAAACCAGGATGTACAGTCACCGTCATGTTGGGACACGGTTCTCCTTGGTTCTCTAATACTTATGCGTGCCTTGTGAGCAGAGGCTCTGACAGCCCATTTTCCTGGACTGTTTTCCATGAATGTTGATATAGCAAAGAGCTTTAGCATTTACTTTTTCTTTTCTGTTCTCTCCTTTTCTTTTTCCTCCTCCTTGTGGTGCTAGAGATTGAGCCCATAGCAAGCAGCCTTGGAAGAGAGTGTCTTTCTTTGGAGCAGGGCTCCTCTCCTGTAATACAACCTCTAGCACATTGTGTGTGCAGGTATCTCCTGGTCTTTGTTGTGGCTCCCTGTGGGGCCTGGGGCCTGGAGAGCTGCTGTTGCTATGAGTAATAATCTGTCCTTTTCTGATCTAAGAGTCTCATGTCTTCTGCCAGTCTTGTTAGTTTATAAATAGGGGAGTCTCAAACTCTTTGGAGTACTTGCCTCTTGTATAGTTATAAATCACTGTGTAAACATAAGGTATTAATTACTACGACCACTATTATTGCTCTTATTAGTCCAGATGGAAATTCATTCTGTGCATTTAAGAACTTGTTTTCTGCCGGGCGCGGTGGCGCACGCCTGGAATCCCAGTACTTGGGAGGCTGAGACAGGAGGATCACAACACCAGCCTCAGCAATTTAGAGACTTTCAGTAACCTAGCAAGATCCTATTTAAAAAAAAAATAGGGCTGGGGTTGCAACTTGGAGGTAGGATGCCCCTGGGTTCAATCCCCAGTACCAAAAAAGAAAAAAGAGATAATTAAAAAAAAAAGAACTCTTCTACTTGGGGGGCTGAGACAAGAGGATTGCATGTTGGAAGACAGCCTCAACAATTTGGCAAGAACCTGTTTCAAAATGAAAAATAAAGAGAGCTGGGGTGTAGCTAAGGGGTAGAATGCCCCTGAGTTTAATCCCAAGTTAAAAAAAAATGTATTCTACAACCTTAACAACAGCAAAATCAAAGATAGGCATTGTTGGCTCTAGTCTCATTAATGTCAGATGGACTGTCTCAATTGATCAGATTATATATAATTATTATAATCAATTTAATTATAAATTATAATTTTATTTCAGCACAAAGCTTAATTGCTTAGTTCTATTACAAATTGACTTCTTAAAACTACATAACATTTTTTGGGCCCGGCATGGTGGCGCACGCTTGTAATCCCAGTACTTGGGAGGCGGAGACCAGAGAATCCGGATTTGCGGCCAGCCTCAGCTACTTAGTGAGGCCCTCCGCAACTTCGTGAGACCCGGCTTCAAAATAAAGTATAAAAAATAGGGCCGGGGGTGTAGCTCGGAGGTCAAACGCCCCTGGGTTCAATCCCTGGTACCACACGCACACAAAAAAACTACATAACATTTTTGAACCCACAATATGTGTGTTTAAAATTTTTCTTCTAGCATAATGATCTATAATTTCAAGAAGCATAACTTGATGTAGAAAGAAACATGTAATAAAACATGATAAATTCAAAATTCCCCTTTCTTTTACCCTTAGTCCACGTGCCTTTTTTTTAAACTTCTTGAACTTTCTTTAACCTTTTGTAAATATTCTAGGAAAGAGGCACCCTTACGAGCCATAACATTTTAAGGTGGCAGATAATTTCAAAGAGATATACAGTGTGCACTAATGATAACAGTTAGCACTTAGACCCTGCTTTAGGGACATTAACCAGTTAACTCACACAGCACCCCCTGTGAAGCAGTAAGTAGTATTATCTCCACTTTCCCAGTGAGGAAATACACAGACAGAAGCTCCTCAACCTTCCCGAGATGTTAGAGCTAGCGAGATCCTGAATACAAATTAAAATTCTCCTGCATTCAAACTTGGGGGTTGTTGGAAAAGATATATTTTTAGGCTATATGACTTGTATCTATTCATATTATTCATTTTGCAAAATAATTTATTGAAATTACTTTATTGAAAATAGAAGTCATTTTATTAGCCAAATATTTTTTAAAAATTGGGGGGGTATCAACAATTGAACCAGGGCATTCTAGCTCTGAGCTATACCCCAGCCCTTTTTATTTATTTATTTATTTATTGATTGATTGATTGATTGCAGCACTGGGGATTGAACCCAGGGCCATTCTACCTCTGAGCTACACCCCCAGCTCTATTTTTTATTCTTTATTTTGAAACAGGGTCTCACTAAGTTGCGGAGGGCCTCACTAAGTAGCTGAGGCTGGCCGTAAACCTGGATCCTCCGGTCTCAGCCTCCCAAACTGGGATTACAAGCGTGCGCCACCACGCCCAGCTTATTTATTTTTACTTTGAAACAGGGTCTTGCTAAGTTGCTGAGGCTGGCTTCAAATCTGCAATCTTCCTGTCTCAGCCTCCTAAGTACTGGCAAATATTTTAAACGACCTTTCATAGCAATTACAAGAAGAGAATTATCCTCAGAAGTGGAACTCTTTGGCAAACTTTCCAGTTATAATAAAATGTGACAGGGATTGGATATTAGTTTGTATTAGTTTAAGGATCAGTAGTTAATCTTATTATTTAACTCTTTTAACCAAGTCTCACATACTGAAATGTTGAATTTTTTCATATCAAAAGGATGCATGGCTCATTTATTATCAGTTTAATTTCTAAATTATCTGTCTTTGAATAGTGATGAATTGTGTTAAACTATTTCTTTCTCCCTGCTTGTCTAATTCTCCTACCATTCACGGGGAGGATGGGTTGTTGAGACAAGATATGAAATTGTCACGAGAACACGGCCAAAAGACCCTTTTGCGAAATGAGTCCTCGGCCTCTAAACTGAGCTCATTAGCCACAGTGCCTGTTGCAGTGTGGTACAGCTTGGCAATTGCTTTTCTTTGTGAGTGTGGTACTGTGAGTTGAACCCAGGGGCATTCTACCTCCGAGCGACACCCCCAGCCCTATTTTTTTATTCTTTATTTTGATACAGGGTTTCACTAAGTTGCGGAGGACCTCACTAAGTAGCTGAGGCTGGCCGCGAACCCGGATCCTCCTGTCTCAGCCTCCCAAGTACTAGGATTACAAGAGTGTGCCACCATGCCCGGCTAACAAACATTTATTGAGCACGTACAATGTGCGGCCTTATAGGGTATGCTGGGTGCACAAAGGCAAAAAAGACACACTTCTTACCCTCAAAGGAACTAAGATGGCTATCTGCAGCTTGCGAGTAATCTCTGAATTCCCCAGTTGTGAATCAAAATGTATGGTCTCATGTACTAACCATATTTTTGTTTGAAGAGTTTTCAGCGCACATCCGCACACAAATAGTCACACCATTCCCTAGGAATGAGCTACCTTGTCAGCTTGTTTCTCCTATTGGTAAAATAGAACATGTGTGTGCCAAAGAAATGGTACATTTTGACAGAATAAGAGCTGGCCTAGCTTCCGTACATTTTGTTTCCTCTACAAATAGTATCAGCAGCAGCTCTTACCCTTGACCTGATGTGGGCTCTTGATAAGGCATTTGGGTCACGTAGATGTGAGTGAGCAAATCCAATGTAAAAACATACTCATAAAACTAACTCAGAGCTGGGCGTGGTGGCACACGCTTGTAATCCCAGTACTTGGGAGGCTGAGACAGGAGGATCTGGGTTCACGGCCAGCCTCAGCTACTTAGTGAGGCCCTCTGCAACTTAGTGAGACCCTGTTTCAAAATAAAGAACAAAAAAAAATAGGGCTGGGGTTTAGCTCGGAGGTAGAATGCCCCTGGGTTCAACTCCCAGTACCGCAAAATAAATAAATAAATAAATAAATAAATAAATAAATAAATAAATATAAATAAAAAAAAAACTAACTCAGGAAGGAGCAATGGTTAGATCCAAGCATTCGATTTTCTCAGTAACGACTGTTCTCTAGTAAATTAAACATTATAGGTATCACTACAAAGAGAATGGGAGTTGCAACTACCCGTAAGAGATGGGTTTTAAAAGTATATGAAAAATATTTGAGAATGAAAGCAGACTTCAGGCAACACAAAATCTCTTCCATTCAAAACGTGATTTATGCTGGGCGTGGTGGCGCATGTTTGTAATCCCAGTACTTGGGAGGCTGAGACAGGAGGATTGCAGGTTTGCAGCCAGCCTCAGCTACTTAGTGAGGTCCTCTGCAACTTAGGGAGACCCTGTTTCAAAATAAAGAATACAAAATAGGACTGGGGGTGTAGCTCGGAGGTAGAATGCCCCTGGGTTCAATCCCCAGTACCACAATAAAAAAAAAAGAAACAAACAAACAAACCAGGGGCCTTTTACTTCTGGGTTCAACCCTGGACCTATTTTATTTTTTATTTGGAAACAGGGTCTCACTAAGTTGCTGAGGCTGGCTTCGAACCTGCGATCCTCCTGTCTCAGCCTCCCAAGTACTGGGATTACAAGCGTGCGCCACCACTCCAGGCTGAGGAGTGACTTTTTACTCACTGGCTGAAATTGTTGAGGTTACTTTTTAGTATGGAAGGAAGAATCTGGCTTAAATTTTTTTCATGGTTGTCTAACAAAGACTGCTTGAAATATAACATAGCCTAATTTAATTAATTTGCTTTTATTCAAGAAAATTATCTATATATAATAATGAAATGATCTAATCTAAAGACATTATATTGATAGTAGGGTAGTGTCTGAGCTGAGTCTCTGCACAAGGCTGCAAAGGTCTCCCCTGGAAGTCAGGAGGGGCGGGAGGGAGGGGTTGCCGCCACTGTCCTGGAGCAAACAAATGTATGTGGGGAGACGAAAGAGGCGAGATTTGAAGAGTAATTTTTGGCTAAAGAAAATTACTAAGTTTGTGTTCTAAACTTAGTCAGGCATGGTGGCGCACGCTTGTAATCCCAGTACTTGGGAGGCTGAGACCGGAGGATCCGGGTTCGCGGCCAGCCTCAGCTACTTAGTGAGGCCCTCCGCAACTCAGTGAGACCCTGTTTCAAAATAAAGGATAAAAAATAGGGCTGGGGGTGGAGCTCGGAGGTAGAATGCCCCTGGGTTCCATCCCCAGTACTGAGAGAGAGAGAAAGAGAGAGAGAGAGAGAGAGAGAGAAAAGAAAAGAAAAGAAAAGAAAAGAAAAGAAAAGAAAAGAAAAGAAAGACTTCTCTTTGCTGGCGGGAACCACAGAGGGTGCTGAAGAGATGAAAAAGAAACCCTTAAGAAGTGAAAGAAGTTTGCAGAGCTGAAGACCAAGCACCTGAGAAAGAAGTCCGCCCATAAGGCGAAGAAGCTTCAGTATGCAAAAGCGAAGCGCTGTGGCCGGCGTGCGGATGGAGAGTCCAGTGGCTGGGATGGCATGAAGAGCTGGCGACCTCCGTGTGCCTCAAGGACCCAAGTTGGTGTTCGTCCTCAGGCTCAGAGACACCAGTGGTGGGAGCCAGAGGCCCCAAAGGTCTTCCAGCTTCTTTGCCTCACCGGACCTCCAGCGGCACCTTTGTGAAGCTCAGCGGGGCTTCAGTTAATATGCTGAGGATTCTGGGACTGCGTGTTGCAGGGGGTAACCACACTTCAAGCAAGTCAATGGACTAATCTGCAAGGGTGCTTGCGGCCAAATCGAGAAGCCAGTCGCCTTGGCAGACGCCACCTTGACCGCTTGGTCTCTTAGAAAATAAGGCCTCATCGGCATGGAGGATGGGATTCATGAGATCTGTGCTGTTGGAAAAGCCTCAGAGAAGCAGAGACTTCTTGTGATCTCCAGAGCAGAAGGAAGCAGAAGACCACCCATTTTGTAGAAGGTGGAGGTGCTGGCGACAGGGAGGGTCAGACCAACAGGCGCAGCAGAAGGACAGACCAAGGTGTCTGCCACGGTGTGTTTTTGTCATCTGGCCAGTTAATAAATGGCAACTGCTCTCATGTTGAAAAAAAGTATATATTATACATATAATCTTCTTAGGCTCTGTTAGAAGGATTTTGCTAAAAATACTGCTTCATCCTGCCCTGTGGTTGGCTTTTAGTAATGCATAAAACATTCATTTGTAATGATACTTTTCTTTCAAAAATAAGCATCCCAAGCCGGGCGTGGTGTTGCACGCTTGTAATCCCAGTACTTGGGAGGCTGAGACAGGAGGATCACAAGTTGGGGGGGGCAGCTTTAGCAACTCAGTGAGGCCCTCTGCAACTTAATGAGACTCTGTTTCAAAGTAGAAGAATAAAATAGGGCTGGAGGTGGAGCTCAGAGGGAGAGTGCTTGGGTTCCATCCTCAGTATCACAAAAAAACAAAAACAAAAAAACCCCAGAGGCTAGCCTCAGCAACTTAGTGAGACCCTGTTTCCAAATTAAAAAACATAAAATAGGACTGGGGGTATATCTCAGAGGTACAGTTCAATCCTCAGTACCCCCCAAAAAATCCCAGTGTTCTTTTCATTTTATTAATTAACCACTAGGGATGGGGGGATGTGGGGTGCTAAAATACTGGGCTCTTTTGGGTACTGGATTACCAAACTCCTGTCTCTGACCACTTAAGGACTTCTTGCGATGGCTGAAAGGCAGATCGTCACTAGCAGTGTGTGCTCCCAGTAGCTCAGGGCCTAACAAGTGCTGTCAGGCAGCGGGGCATTTCAGCTGTTCGTTTTGCTGAAGGCAGATAATTTATGCTACATCCCACAGCACAGACCAAGAACATAAAACCAGAGAGGAATGTTAATGGAAAAAACAGTACAAATTCTTAAAGTGACAGGGTTTTTTTTTTATTTAGCTGATTTAATCAGGTTGCAGTATTATCAGATCATGCCAAAATTTGAATGAATGTGGGTAATGATAAATGAAGGAACTTTGAAAGAGTGAACAAATACAGTGCATTTGATTTAAACAGAGGGCAGTGTCTGGCATGGAGTGGGCATTCAGAAATGTTTAGTGAATGAAGGAAAGACTATTTATATTTTCTGATGTCTTTAATATACATTTTTGTTACAAAATTTTGCTGAACTAGAAGACTTTTTAAATTGTGCCAAATGAATTAGTGTAAGACTGATAAACCTTTATGCAAATGTGTTTTGATTTTTTGCTAAAATTTTTTGAGACATTTGGCTTTTATGGCTATGACTTGATTATAAAACATAAAACATAAATATGGGCAATATTAATCTTAGTTCTCAGGGACAATTCAAAATTTTCAATTACCGCAGATAAATTTCCTGTTTAGTTTAGTTAAATAGTGAGAGCCAAACCACAGGGTAGACCAACCTAAAAATATTACAATACACTGGGTAAATTATTTCTTCCTAGAAAAGACTGATACACTTTCTTAAAAGATAAGTTACTTATGAGGAGAACAAGCAAGAATATAGTTTGTTTTCATTACTCAGAAAGGTGGGCTTTAATTTTTTTTTGGTGGTACTGGGGATTGAACCCCAAGGCATTCTACACCTGAGCTACACCCCCAGCTCTATTTTTTTTTTTATTTTGGAACAGGGACTCGCTAGGTTGATGAGAGTCTTACTAGGTTGACAAGAGTTTCACTACTTGCTGAGGCTGTCCTCAAACCTGCGATCCTCCCGTCTCAGCCTCCCAAATATTAGGATTACAGTTGTGTGCCACCACACCTGTCAGGCTTTAAATTTATTTAACAAAAAAACTAGGTGGTTTTTTTTTTGCAATAAATGAAATAATTATTAAGCACTTTTCATTTGCCAGGGAGTGTACCAAGACCTATACTAAGCCATAAATTGCCTCATTTGATCTTCGATCCAACATTACTATATACTGTTATTATCTCCTCGTTTTACACGCGTGGAACAGAGGCATGAAGCTTCTGTGACTTGTCCAAGGTCGCAGAGCTGGTGAGATGTGGAGCTGGACTCCAAACACAGCTCGCCTCTGGGTACTAACATGCAGTCTCTGGCCTTTCTGTTTGCCCAACGTCTGTTCTGAGGTGGTTGTTTCTCGGTGCTGGGGAGGGAACCCAGGGTCCTGCCTATGCCAGGCAAGTGCTCTACCACTGAGTCTCATCCCCTGCCTGAAGTCTGCTCTCGTGCTCGATGATACAGCCAAGTTTTCACTTTCTTCAATTCTGTCTTCCTATCTCTAGTTCTTAGAAACTAAGTAAATTAGTAAATTTGCCTTTTGAAATAATACCGTGAGAGCCAACATATGTTGCCTACGAACTTCATGCCGGGCACTTTCTAATTGCTTAGAAACAAGATCTTACTTAGTCATTGCAACATCCTGGAGGAAGGTACCATTATTAGCCCCTACTTCACAGGTCAGGAAATTAAGGCTTAGCAAAGTTAAGCAACTTCGCTACTAACGCTAGGTAATTTCGCAAAAGTCAGCAACCCCAGATCACATGGGTTAAGTGAGCAGTGGTTTGAATTTGAACCCAGGTGGTTTGAGTGACATCTCATGTGGCTGCCTCGCTCTACTGCCTTCTTAAATCAGAGGCAGTGGGCCTGTCCCTAGCAGGTTCAGACATCACTTTCCCTGCCCTGGGAAGCGTGCCTCCCGCTGACATTCCCAGTCCACCCAGTGAGAAGCCTGTGAGCGTCGGACTCCCATAGAACATCCCAGCTCTCTCAGGCCCCCACATGTTGGAATGTTCTATGTAGATTTGTGTTTTCTCATGGCTAGAACATTGACAGCCTTCAAGATTCCCCTGAGGGAGGACAGCTTTCTTCTGACAGTGAGCCACTCTGATTACAGATGGCGGGTGTGGACTGCATCTGTCTCCGGGCTACTTCTCACTCTCTCACTCACCAGCTGAAAAGCCCCGAGCGCCTGCCTGCTTCTCTGCGTTCTCCTCTATTTCCCACAGGTTTTTTCTTTTTTTTAAGGTGAGACATAGATGTTTCTGTTTCATGTCGCGCCAGCTGTCTGCTTCGCCCCCCTCACCTCTTACCGCCAACTGGAGCAAATGGGAAGGAGCACATTGCTCCAAGGAGACTGACCCAGGCCGGCCTCGCTCCCCGCAGCCTCCACAGGGGAAGCAGCGTGAGGCTTTGTAATCTTGCTACTCTCCCTGGGAGGTCTTTTAAGGGGGGGATGTTTTTCTAGCAGGCCTTTTTCCCCCTCCACCTAGGTTTGATCTTGCATTGCACTGGTAAATCAGATAACAAAAAGCTAATACTTGCAATGGGACTTTACAGTTTACAAGCTACTTTTATATTCATTCTCTCATTTAACTCTTACAATCACTTAGTGGTAAGTAGTATTTCACATATTTAGGGATGAGAAAACTAGCTTAGAGTGCTTAAATTGTTTGCTCAAGACCATATAGCCAGAGATTTTTGCTTGGGAATCCCTGGTTCTTCCAGTGACTTGATGCTACAATAGCTTTTTTTTTTCTTTTGGTTCTGGGGATCAAACCTGGGCCTTGTGTATGTTAGATAAGCACTCTACCACTGAGCTACACCCCCAGCACTACAGCAGCTTTTAAGTAGCATGATCATCACATTGAGTGAGACGGAGAGGTGTTTCATACCATGTAAATTCTTTATAGCAGAAAACATTTTGGAGTTTGGAGGTCAGTGTGATGGCCACGCTCTAATAGCCGTTCAATACACTGTTATTGAACTGAACTGGTCAGATATCATCACTAACTTACCACATTTGATTTAGCCTCAGGCAACCTTTTTAACCCCATTTGTCTCTATTTTTTATCTGTTCCGATGGTCTCCTAGGGTTATTGTGAGGAGCAAATGAGATAACCTATAGCTTTACAGAGTGAGATAGAAACTTAAGGAATCATTTTCATGCTAATGTTTTTAATTCTGAATTTCCCTGGCAAATACCATACTTTCTTTTTCCTTTATGAATATCTTTCTTTGGGATGATACTGTTTCATAAACTCAGTGGGAGTAAAGGTTGCATTCTTATTTTAAAAAGAAAGGTGAAAGTAAAAGGGGGCAGAGGACAAGGCTTCCCGGGAAGGGTACGTACTAGGCCCTGGAGGCAGCACTCTTAAAGAAAACCAAACAGCACAACAGCTGGGGGCAAGTAGATGGCAAACCCCCAGAGAGCTGTGCCTGAGCCCGCACTGCGCTCTATGCTTTTTGCATCTTGACTCCGCTAACCCTCCTGAGGAGATGCTCCTCTTCCTCACTGGGCAGCAGCGGGCAGGCCCTGTGTGGCTGAGTCTGTGCACAGGCCGTGCGGCCTCAGAACGGGAGGTAGAGGGCCCTGGAGCTGGCCAGCCTTGCTGGGGCTCAGGCTTCACAGTTCACTGCGCCACTGCCGTTGGAAGCAAGGCATAAGGCGGGCAGCCTGGGGGTAGCTCTTAGAAAACGGAAGAAAATGCTTCAGGAGAGAGCATTCACTCTTGCAATAATGCAGTTTGTCTCCAAGATACTTTCTGCTTGCTTTTAAAACATAGATGCAGCCCGGTGTGGTGACACATGCTTGTAATCCCAGTACTTGGGAGGCTGAGACCCGAGGATCTGGGTCCGCATCAGCCTCAGCTACTTAGTGAGGCCCTCCGCAACTTAGTGAGACCCTGTTTCAAAATAAAGAATAAAAATAGGGCTGGGGGTGTAGCTCGGAAGTAGAATGCCCCTGGGTTCCATCCCCACAACTGCAAAAAAAAAAAAAAAACATAGATGCAAACAACAAAGCCATAGCATTGGTGCATAATATTTTGAGGTCTATCTGTTGATCCTTCAACCAGAACCAATCCTAGCTTCTTTAACTGGTACTTTCTAAGCTCATTATTATTATTATTATCATCATCATTATTATTATTATTTTGATTTCCTGATAATTTATTCTTCCCTCCAAACTATAGTGCCAATAGTCTAAGATTGAATTTTCCTAATTTTCTTTCTTACTTTTAGCCTCCTTGTACTGAATAATTCTTTCTGAATTTAAGCTTTTTTTTTTTTGTGGTACCAGGGATTGAACCCAGGGGCATTCTACCTCCGCGCTACACCCCCAGCCCTATTTTTTATTCTTTATTTTGAAACAGGGTCTCACTAAGTTGCAGAGGACCTCACTAAGTAGCTGAGGCTGGCTGTGAACCCAGATCCTCCTGTCTCAGCCTCCCAAGTACTGGGAATACAAGCGTGCACCACCACACCCGGCTTGAATTTAAGGTTTTGAATAGGTAATACATTAGTATAGTTTAAAAATAAAAAGCATAAAGCTGGTGGGCGTGGTGGCGCACACCTATAATCCCAGTACTTGGGAGGCCGAGATAGGAGGATTGCAGGTTTGAGGCCAGCCTTAGCAACTTAGTGTGACCCCATTTCAAAATAAAAAATAAATGGGAGTGTAGCTCAGAGGTAGAATGTCCCTGTACCCCCCCACACCATCAGAAGGTATATCATGGAAATTTTCTTTCCTATTCCTGCCTTTCGTCATGCCTACTTCCCATATACTCCAACCCTAGTGCCTGTGCTATTAGTTTTTTTTTTTTTTTTTTTTTTTTTTTTGCGGTACCGGGGATTGAATGCAGAGGCGTACTACCTCCGCGCTACGCCCCCGGCCCTATTTTTTATGCTTTATTTTGAAACCGGGTCTCACGAGGTTGTGGAGGGCCTCACTAAGGAGAGAGAGAGAGACAGAGAGAGAGACAGAGAGAGAGACAGAGATAGACAGAGCGAGAGCTGAGGCTGGCCGTGAACCCGGATCCTCCAGTCTCCGCCTCCCAAAGTACTGGGATTACAAGCGTGCGCCAACCACGCCCGGCCTGTGCTATTAGTTTTAAAAATATCTTTTCAGAATTTCTTTATGATTACAGAAACAATTATGAATATTCTTTTCCTTTTTTAATACAAAAATTAATGCTTCCTTTTTTTTACCTAATATGTCTTGGAAATCTTTCCATATTTTTACTCAAGAGCACTCTCATTTCCTTTCTTCCTTCCTTTCTTTCCCAATGCATAGTAATTCATTTTATGCAGAGTAATTTGTTAGACCAGTCCTTTACTGATGGCCATTCAAGTTCTGTAGTCTCTCTTTTTTTTTTTTTTTTTTTTTTTGCGGTACCGGGGGTTGAACGCAGGGGCGTTCTACCTCTGCGCTACGCCCCCGGCCCTATTTTTTATACTTTATTTTGAAACCGGGTCTCACGAAGTTGCAGAGGGCCTCACTAAATAGAGAGAGAGAGAGAGAGAGAGAGAGAGAGACAGAGAGCTGAGGCTGGCCGCGAACCCGGATCCTCTGGTCTCTGCCTCCCAAAGTACTGGGATTACAAGCGTGCGCCACCATGCCCGGCCTCTGTAGTCTCTTCAAAGTTGTTGTTGTTGTTGTTGTTGTTGTGTGTGTGTGTGTATGTGTGTGGCACTGGGGATTGAACCCAGGGGCATTCTACCTTGGAGCTACACCCCCCTAGACTGATTTTATTTTTTATTTGGAAACAAGATCTCCCTAAGTTGTTGAGCGCCTCACCAAATTGCTGAGGCTAGCTTCGAACCTGTGATCCTCTTGTTCCAGCCTCCCAAGGACTGGGATTACAGGCATGCACCACCATGCTTGGCTCCAGGTTGCCATTTTAAATGCTTTAGTGAAGGGTATGTGAGAAAGGGCAAAGGTCAACTAAGACAAGGAACAACATCTAGAAAAATCTTCAGATACCAAGTTGTGATCTCAGAGGCAAGAATAAAAAAAAAGTCTGGCTCTGCGCTGTGATGGAGCACATCTGGAGTGCCAGAGGCTTGCATTTTGACTACAGCTGTTCTTGTTGGAAAAAGAAGGAAAACAATCTATTCTTGTGAAACCTCAACACACCTGAGCTTGGTTTGCTGCAAAGTCTCAGGGTGAGGACAGATTGACAGCTGGAGTATGAGCTGCCCAAAGGTAAACTCCTGTAATAAAGAAATTGATAGCATGATAGATAGAGGTGAGATAAGGGCTCTTATCCACAGGTAAAGCTCTTTCAACAGGCAGCTACCGATTCTCATATATAACTTGCAGTAGGAAAAGAAAATAGTTTCAACAGCTCTATTCTTAAACCTTTAAGTAAGCTGTGACACCTTATCAGAGAGCAAGAGAGATTTGTCTTTGTACCCTGGACACATGTCAAATAATAAACTTCAATAAAGGGTAAAGTATTTAAACTAGAGATTATGTGTCTTAAAATACAGTATTCAGTAATTTATTAAATGCTTATTTTGATGACAGGATCAAAGATTATGTTCATCTTGGACTTTGCAGGGTTACGAATCACATGTGTGGGATTTTATATCATAGCTTTGATATGGAGCCATGGTTTTCTACACTTAAAATGAGATAGACCTGAAAAATGCATATGTATGATTTAACCGATGTTACATAAATGCTGTCTTATGATCTGGCAACGAATTGTTAAGCTATTTCGAATTTATTATGTTGCAAAGAATTTCGTGATTTGCATGGTTAAGGAAGAAAACAATATTACTTCTGATGTGCCAGGCAAGGTAGCGCACCCCTGTAAGCCCAGCTACATGGGAGGCTGAGGCAGGAAGATCACAAATTCAAGGCCAACCTTTGCAACTTAGTGAGAACCTGTCTCAAAATAAAAAATAAAAGGGTCTGGGCATGTAGCCCAGTGGTAGTATGCCCCTGGGTTCAATCCTCAGTAGTGGGAAAAAAATTACTTCCTGATATAAACCTAAGGGTTCTTATATTTTCTTTCTCTTTCTTCTATTTCTTCTTCTTTTTTAGTTTTATTCTCTTTTCCTTTTAAAGAACTAGAGAAAAAGATAAGAAAATATCAAGAAAATATTGGCTTCAGCCGGGTATGGTGGCGCACGCTTGTAATCCCAGTACTTGGGAGGCTGAGACCAGAGGATCTGGGTTCGTGGCCAGCCTCAGCTACTTAGTGAGGCCTTCTGCAACTCTGTGAGACCCAGTTTCAAAATAAAGTATAAAAAATAGGGCTGGGGGTGTAGCCCGGAGGTAAAATGCCCCTGGGTTCAATCCCCGGTAACCCCCCCAAAAAAGAAAGGATTCTTTATAGTGTAGAAACATGGAAAAGGTTGTGTTTGATACAGAGATACCATAGGCAAGGAGGAAAGAAGTAGAACCAATTATTTGCTATTGTTTAAATTTTATACATAAATTATTTGACTTTTAAAACGCCTACACATGAAAAGATACTCGACATCATTAGTCATTAGGGAAATTCAAATCAAAATGATTAGCTCACACATCTTACCAATTAGGATGGCTTTAATAACAATAATAAAGCAAAATGCAGAAAATAGCAAGTGTTGGTGAGGCTGTAGAGGGATTGGAACCCTGTGTATCACTGGAGAGACTATAAAATGGTAGATGCTATGAAAATAGTATGGTGGTTCCTCAGAATGTTAAACATTGAATTACTATGTTATCCAGCAATTCTTCTGGGTATATACTCAAAAGAAGTGAAAGCAGAGAGTGGAACAGATATCTGTACAACCATATTCATAGTAGTTGTATTCATAAGAGCTTAAATGTCCATACACACATGAATGGATAAATAAGCTGTGTTAAATACCGTCAATGGAATATTATTCAGCATTAAAAAGGAAATTTTGACACATGCTACAACATGGATGACCTTGAAGACATAATGCTGATAAGCCAATCACAAAAGGACAAATACTGTATGACTTTACTTATATTAGGTACCTAGAGTAGTCAATTTGTAGAGACAGAAAGTAGAATGGTTATGGGAGCTGGCAAAGGGGGATGGGAAGTTATCATGTAATAGCTACAGAATTTCAGTTTCGGAAGATGAAAAACTTCTGCAGATGGATGATAGTGATGGCCGCATAGTAATGTGAGTGTACTTAAAGCCATTGAACTGTGTACTTCAAATGGTTATAGGTAGAGCTGGGCGTGGTGGCGCACGCCTATAACTCCAGTACTTGGGAGGCTGAAACAGGAGGATCCCAGGTTCAAGGCCAGCCTCAGCAACTCAGCAAGGCTCTCAGCAACTTAGCCAGACCTTGTTTCATAACAAAAAAATAAAAAAGGGCTGGGGGTGTAGCGTGGAGGTAGAATGCCCCTGGGTTCAATCCCCAGCACTACACACACACACACACACACACACACACAGAGTTATAGGTAAATATTCTATGTATATATATATTTTGTGTGCATTGTAATCATACATCATAGTGAGGTTCAATGTTATAAATGCACACGTGCAGCATTCGTTGTGTATTTCCCTCTGGCTCTCCTTGCTCCCCTCTCATATGTGTATTTTTACCATAAAAAAAAGTCTGTTTTAAGCTGGGCGTGGTGGCCCACACCTGTGATCCTAGTACTTGGGAGGCTGAGACAGGAGGATCGCAGGTTCGCCACCAGCCTCAACAACTTAGTGAGGCCCTTGGCAAATTAGTGAGACCCTGTCTCAAAATAAAAAAATAAAATAGGGCTGGGAGTGTAGCTCAGAGGTAGAACACCCCTCGGTTCAATCCTCAGAAACAAACAAACAAATAAATAAATAAGCAAAAATAAAAAAACAAAAAGTCTGGGGTGGTTGAGCGTGGTGGCGCACGCTTGTAAATCCCAGTATTTGGGAGGCTGAGACAGGAGGATAGCAGGTTCACAGGTTCGCAGCCAACCTCAGCTACTTAGTGAGGCTCTCTGCTGCTTAGTGAGACCCTGTTTCAAAAATAAAGAATAAAAAATAGGGCTGGGGGTGTAGCTCGGAGGTAGAATGCCCCTGGGTTCAATCCCTAGTGCCACACACACACAAGAGTTTTAGAAATGTTGAAAAAAATATGCATAATTAAGTAAAGCAAATCCATCTGTTAAATGACTATTAAAAGAAGGGGAAAACCTCAAGTTTTAAAACAAATTGAAAGGGAAAAACATATTGCTTGCTCTTAAAGAAGACATTGCAACAAAAATGGTTGTCAAACAACTGAGACAACAGTGTGGTTTCCTCTGTGACCGTGTGCTGTGGGGAAGTGTATATGGAAGAGAAGTAATGGGGAAAAATTGCTGATTCAGATGAATTCCTCCTATATATTCTCATTAACTTCTCTCTTTTTTTTGTCAGTTCACATGTCTTCAGATATAAATAGCTTGTCTGTGGATTGCAAGTAACATAGGGCTTTCCCCAAAGGCAGAATTTGTATATATGGTAATTTACAAAAGAGACAATTTATCTCCCTTGTGTAAATTGCCATGGCTACCATGGTTGTGCTTCCTGGAGTTGGGGGCAGATAAGATTGAGAGTTCTATGAAATCACTTTTTTGGCCTTATTGAATTAGTTTTTTCTGAAAGGATCCCAAATTGAGTTTATTATTTAGCCTAATTGGAGACAGTTAGCAAGGACCCCATACAATCTCACCAAAGTTTTTATTTTGCAGTAACTGCTGCAGTAATGAGGTGCTGAGAGGGAGACAGATTTGAACATCATACAGATATGGACATATCATGTTGGAGCCTTCCAAAAATTAAAGATCCAGAAGACTGAAATGCAAGTCATGTGTGTAGGTAAGTCCTCAAGCTGACTCCACCACAGGTAAACATTGCTTTAGACATCGCTGCCAGATCTCCTGCAGCCTCAGAATAAATTGACGTAACGTGTTATATTGTCTTTCTGCACCTGCAGCAACAAGAAATACAGATATTTTATACCACTTGGGCCTCCAAAAAGAAAACTGAGAAAATATCCGAGGATTGTCAGTTTGGCCTTAAGATTTACATATTGCCTTTTTCTGAGACTTTAAAACAAAGAAACAAACAACAAACAAACTTCAATAACCCAGTTCCAGAAAACCAGCTTTTTTTTAGGGATCGGATGAGAATTGTTTACACGGGGCGGGGGGTGGATATATTTTCCTACTTGTGGAAATGCACACATAAATTAATATTGTGCAAAGTTTTATTTTTCACTTAAAAATGCTTTGAAATTAGCTTCTCTGTGTATCCGCGCATCCCTTTGTTCCCGGTCTCGGCCCAGGATGTACTAAATTGCCCCAGTCATCACTTGCCCAACAGGCTCCATCTTGAACTAGGAACTGAGCCATTTTCCTGCCTCCAGAGAAACATTTATGGTTTCATTCACATCTTCTTCCCTGCGGATCAAAACAAGAATTTGAACTCAAAATTCTTTTTGAGTGGTAAGGCTCTTTAAGATAAGAAGTATGGCTATTATAACATTGTATATGTACTAGCATGCACACACGGCGTGCGCACGCACATACACGCATACACACACACACACACACACACACACATTATTTTTAAGACTCTCATTGTTTGGAAACAAAATCTGAAATAAAGTGCCCCTCTGGATTTTGTTTGGAATTGCTAAGTGCAGATCTCTTTCCATTGTGGGCTACAGTCTCTGAATGTGCTCCACCCGCCTCAGAGAGTAGGCTGGAAAATTCCTCCGTGTGTCACAGCTCCTGTTATTGATGTTGATGGCAGAGCCTTCTAATTCTAACCCCTGCTGAGTCTTTAGAAACCTGGTAGATTGTTAACACGGTTAGCAGGAGTTCATGAACTCTGCTCTGTAGAAATGCAAAATTCTACAACTTTGATATGGAATTGGCATTAAAAGATTTCTCATATTTTAAAAATATTTAATAGCTTATAAAGGCCAAACTTATAGAAGCTTGTTGGGTTTTCATACAGTTCCTACTCTATAAACATTACATTTTCGAACATAAAATGCTTAGAGAATTGTTATAAAGCTTTGCTTTTTGGCAATATGCTTATAATCCCCACAGCCATTTAAAAGCAAATAACAAATGTTTTTCTATGTGCTAATGGAAGCAATTTAGAAATATTTAGTTATTTACATAAAGGAAATGTATGGTAGCAATGCTGTGAAAATCAGTCATTTGGAAATGATTAGAACCTATAGTTAAAGGATATATTTATTACTCACATAAAATTAAGGAAATATCTAGAGGAACGATCGTTACATTCAATTCACAGTTAAGATACCCAGTTGCATATGTCATGGTTGTAAATCAAGTGTATTTTTCCAGGGGGAATTTGGGTATACAAGCTAGAAAAATTTCCTGGTGGCCACTTTAGCTTTTTTGCGCTTACTGGAAATGAACTCAGCTAAAAGAGAGGACAGAGGCTCTGGGGAGGGGAGAGGCGGCTGGTGAAAGAAAAGCTAAGGTGAGGGAGAGGTTGAGTTTTCAAAATTTCTGGTGCCAGTTTCCCAACTAGATAGCATTTGCCTGAAGATAAAAATTCATTCCAGGTTTTAAATATCTATTAAAAGTAGTGTTGTGGAAAGGTTCTATTCATTCTCCAACTTTGTGATAAAGGAACAAGATCTCATTTTCTATGGGGGAAAACACTGAATCACTACAGGAGTGATGGTCCCTCCTCCCCTCCCAGGACCCGTCTCTGTTAAGCTGAAGGAACTCATTCTGATGCTAGTTCAGGTCTGCACAATCTTGCCCAGGTCAGGATTCCCAGGGCAGGACTTCAGGGCCTGCTCAGCTCTCCCTGGGAAAAGCCCCACTTCCTGGAGGTGCTGGCTTCTTTCTTTGTGTGGAAAGCGCATTCTCTTGACATCTATTTGCATTTATTGAGTGTTTTGTGAACAGCTGGAGACAGCAAGAGGACTAAGAGCCGATGCACGTCCTTCAGGAGCTCACAGTCTCAGTCTCAATTGTCCAGAGAGACAAATACAGAAACCAGTACTCCCAGTGCGTCCTAAAAAGTGCCCCACTAGAGGTAAGGACCCAGGATCCCATAAGTACATAGAAATAACCGACTGGGCAGCGAGGGAAAGTTTTAAGGAGGAGTGACAGTTGTGCTTATTTCCACCAGGTAGGAGAAAACATTTCATAAAGAGTGAGCAGAACAAAAGGCCACGAGGCCTGAAGGATCATGTTGTGTTTGGGCGTGACAAACAGCCTGGTGTGGCTGCACTGCAAGGTTTGAAATAAGTTCTGTGGGATGCAGCGGATGGAACTGCAAAAGGTAGGGTTGCAGCCAGGCCTGGTGGCACACGCCTGTAATCCTAGTACTTGGGAGGCTGAGACAGGAGGATTGTAGGTTCAAGGACAGCCTCAGCAAGTAGTGAGACTTTCATCAACCTAGCAAGACCCTGTTTCAAAATAAAAATAAAATGGGGCTGGGGGTGTGGCTTGCAGGTAGAGGTAGAATGCCCCTGGGTTCAATCCTCAGTACCACAAAAAAAGAAAGAAAGAAAGAAAGAAAGAAAGAAAGAAAGAAAGAAAGAAGAAAGAAAGAGAAAGAGAGAGAGAGAGAGAGAGAAAGAAAGAAAGAGAAAGAAAGAAAGAAAGAAAGAGAAAGAAAGAAAGAAAGAAAGAAAGAAAGAAAGAGGATAGGGTTGCTAAGGAAGACTGAAGCAAGAAGAAAACCATTGTTCAAGAGTTGTGTGCATGTGTTTTTCTAACACTCTGTACCCCAATATGATGTAAAATTACAATGCACCCAATTAAAAAAAAGAGACTGTTGTTTGGATTTGGATTTTCTTTTCTTTTCTTTTCTTTTCTTTTCTTTTTTTTTGTCCTGGGGATTGAACCCAGGGGTGTTCTACCTCTGAGTTACACTCCCAGCTCTTTTTATTTTGAAACAGGATTTCACTAAGTTGCTGAGGTTGGTCTGGAACCTGTGATTCTCATGTCTCAGTATCCCAAGTACTGGGATTCCAGGCACATGCCACCATGCCCAGAATGGATTTTGAAATTTTTAGGAAGTAGAGAGGATCCATCAGAAGTTATTAGAGTTGTTAAAAAGGAGAAGATTTATGTTTTAGAAGGATCACTTTGGTATAGGAATGGCCAAAAAAGAGGTCAGAGACAGAGAAGTTGGGAATCCAGGAAGGAAATAATGCCAGCTTTATATAATATAGTGGCCATAGGATTAGAAGGAGGCCCCAGATTGGAGAGACATTCAGGAAGTAAAATCCATACTACTTGGTAACGTATTGGATTTGGGAATTGAAGTAAAAGAAATAATGAAGAATAACTTCAGAAATGCTTTTACTTGGGGAACTGGTGGATAGGGTGTGAATGGTGGGAAGAAGTTTAGGAGGAGTGGAGAGAACTTTGCTTTATGGCCTGATCATCGGTCAGTTGGCAATGGCCAGATGGGCTTGTGGATTTTAGAAGAGACAATGAGCAAAAGATGTGTATTTGGGAGTGGTCATTACTTCGGGGTAGGAGAACCCCCAAAATAGATAAATTGCTCAGATAGAGCTGGAGTGAGGAGAGAAAGCAGTGGGCAGTGTTGCTGGCCATAGGCAAACTGCCACTCAGTTCTTTTCTCTGGGCTGCCTACTGACAAGGTTCTCCTTTGTCACGGCTAGGAAAAATACTACTTCCCCTTTAGTAGACACGTCCTTCTCTCTCCCTTCCTCTTTCTCCTACCACTTCACTCTTTTTTTTTTTTTAAATAATGGTTTCTTGCTGCAATGAATTTGGGTTCCTTACATACACACACACACACACACACACACACACACACACACATGCACTTTATAGTACTTGCACTGCTAGTTCAAAACTTGCTGAAACTTGGGCTTACCTTTGAGGGAATCTAATTATAATCTTTGATTAAGGGGCATCTTCTTTAATTTCCGTATTCCCTGAATCTTCATTTTATGAAAATAGTTCTTAATTAGATCAACAGGAAACTCATTCTTTTTTTTTTTTTTTTTTGGTACTGGGGATTGAATTCAGGAGCATTCTACCTCTAAGCTACACCCTAGTCCTATTTTATTTGTATTTTGAAACAGGGTCTCACTAGGTTGCCGAGGCCGGCTGTGAGCCTGTGATCCTCCTGTCTCAGCCTCCCAAGCTGGGATTACAGGCAGACGCCAAATGCCGGCCTGAAACTCAGTCTTTTGTATTCAGACAACCATGAAGGCCATCAGCCCTTGTGACTGAACATCCCACCTACGCCAGGGACTTACAGAAAATAAATAATGAAAACCAGGGCCCAAAGTTTTATCAGATGTGAAAATAAGTTAAAAAGAAGAAATATAGACTAAAAGAAAAAAAGGAGGAAAGACGGCATTTCTCAAGCACACACTATGAGGGAGACACCTGCTGTGTATTTTATATGAGCTCACAACTTTGACATCTCATTCTACCCATTATATAGATGAGGAAGTTGAAGTTGAGACACATTGCATCACCACCATTATTCAACAGATAGAAGCTGGCCTGAGATTCGGACCCTGACGGCGGCTCCAAAGCCTGTGATCTCACAAGCAAGGAGAGAGGTGGCCACGGAGAGACGGAGCCCAAAACGGACAGAAGGGAGAGCAGTGTTGCTCCTTTCTCAACTCCGACTGCAGGGCTTCTAGTCTTATTCTTCCTCCTTGCCGGCTGTCAGAATTTTCACTTTTCATTGCCCCCAAATCTCCACCAGTCTGCCTTGTAACCGCTCTTAGCTGCTCCGGCCGGCATTCCTCCTCCTCCTTCCTCGTTGAGCCCGCTGACTCGGAGGACTGCGCATATGTCTGAAAAAGAACTCCTCCTCGAAGAGCGAGGGTACGAGTCCTGCTGTTTGCACAGCTGTATTTGTTGCTCTTAATGGTAGAGAAGGGAGGCTCACAAAACACTTGGTTTTAGAAAACTTTTCATGGTCGAGCTAGAAGAAATTAAACTCAGGGCCAGAGGTTTCCCATTGCTTTTCTAGAGGCCAAGATTCTTTTATTTTCCAATTCTCTTCCTTGTCAGTGAGAAAGCATTATAGCAATTACTATGTAAATGTTACCATTTATTTTTTGAGATTTGCCTGAGGGAAGTTGCTTCCCAAAGAAATTATTTTTCTCTCTTTCTAAAAAATATTTAAGTTCTCTTTCTAAATGGGGTGTTTGTGACTTTTCTTTGACCAGAACTGGTTCATTGTATTCAGTGACCACATCGCTCACCCGGGCTGAATCACCCTCTTCCTTCTGCCTCACCAACAACCCTGGGTTTGTTTTTCAATTTAAAGCAACTGCTCATGGAGATCCTGCCATGAAGGAAAATACTGTGAGTCAATACACTTTGGGCCAAGTCCAACCCTGGGATAATGAAGTCAGTAGCATTTGTGCAAGAAGGCATTTGCCCCGTGATGGTAATAAATCTGCTATTTTTATGTCATGAATATAAATGGCTAAATGCATTTCAAGGTCTTGCTTGACATTAGTTAAATTGGTTCCCCTATGCATCCATAACTAATTTAGTGACTATTCATAGAACTGCTTTTACTTAGATACTAATTACTAGTGAGTAGGCTTTATTTAAGGATGGAAATAGGGAAGAGATGCTTATTTGTAGTAAATAGAGGGCTGCATCGGTATTTCCTTATGATGCTTGAACACCTTTAAGGGCAAAAGCCAGCCGGGTGTGGTCGTGCACGCTTGTAATCCCAGTACTTGGGAGGCTGAGACTGGAGGATCCAGGTTCGCGGCCAGCCTCAGCTACTTAGTGAGGCCCTCCGCAACTTAGTGAGACCCTGTTTCAAAATAAAGAATAAAAAATAGGGCTGGGGGTGTAGCTTGGAGGTAGAATGCCCCTGGGTTCAATCCCCAGTACTGCAAAAAAAAAAAAAAAAAGGTAAAAGCCATGTTGCCTTATCTTAGGTAACTCAAGGGACAGGCTGAATGATTAAGAATGAAAACATCAGTCCATGTAATAAAGGGATGTTCATATAGCAATGTCTAGAAAATTGTTGGTATCCTCATGAAATGTGACTGAAAAGGTTCTTTCAAGGTAGGTACCCTGTTCATGTGCTGACTGTCTCCAAACTAAATGGATCCCAAATCAGATTCTGTGAAGTATAACCACATTAAAAATTATATTTGGATCAAAAGTCCCTCTCTTTTCCACAGGAATTACAATTTTGATCAAATCAATGCTGAACAATATTACTTTTTCTTTCTAGCTATGGTGTGTCTAGAAATGGTTTATGACAGAAAGTCTTTTTATAGCTTTGCTTTCAACATGCATTTACGTTTTAATGATACATTCTCCGCCTGTAAAAATGTAATTGTAGCACACAGAAAATCAACACATTTCAAGCTTTCTGAGTATATTTAAGCTGTCAACAGTGTGCTATCTGACATACAGCATTACTCTGCTTCCGCCTTTAATGGCTAGGTTGTTTTCTAAAGACAGTCTAATGACACAAGACTCCTAAACCCTGTTGGACCATTTGAACTAAGGATGACCTGAGTGGATAGGCTGCTTTGGCCATCTGTCATTGATAGCGTATTGACTGGAGATGGTGGCTGAGGGCGCTGTGTGCTGAGGTGTTGATAACCATCGCTGATACCTTTGTGATGGGCTGGATTTCGCATTGTGCCTTCCCAGCTCTGGAACCCTTGGGCAGTAAGTAACCTGGCTTAAAAAGTACACTTCTAGGTCAAAAGGTTACATCAGTCCTCATACATTATTCTCCCAGGTCACCCTTTAGCATGTCTAAGTAAAGTACAGAAAAAAGACTTAAAAATTTTTCATTTTGAAAAATTTCAAGCATATATAGGAAGTTACAGTCACCACCCAGATTCACCAGTATTTGTATTTTGCTTTATTGTCTAGCTGTCTGAACCACTTCAAACTCACACATATGATTGTTCACCCCTAAATATCTCAGCCCATAATACTGACCCATGATACCATTATTACACCTGGGGAAATTAGTAATAATTCACAAGTATTCACATTTCCCTATTGGTCCCCCAAATGCTGATAGTGTTTTTTTTTTAAACAAGGATCCATTCGTGGTTAATGTTTTACATCTGATTGTTATGTCTTTCCAATCAAAAGAACCTCTTTTAGATGTTCAAACAGCATGGCAAAACTAAAGGGAGAAATACTGATCTCAGATTCTATTCTAGGTCTGAATAATAATTAAAGTATTTTGTTCACACATATACTCTACCCTCTACTGTCTAAAGCAATTTAGATTCTAGCTGATGAAATTTTCACCAAGTTTAAGTAGGGCCTTTGTGACCACTCTTAGGAGAGACGGATTTTTTTTCTTTTCTTTTGGCACTGGGGATTGAACCCAGGGGTGTTCTACCTTTGAGCTACACTCCCAGCCCTATTTTATTTTTATTTTGAAGCAGAGTCTCGCTTGGTTGATATGAGTCTCACTACTTGCTGAGGCTGTCCTCGAACCTGTAATCCTCCTGTCTCAGCCTCCCAAGTACTGGGGTTATAGGCATGTGCCACCATGCCCAGCTGGATATTTCTCTTTTGGGTAAGCCTCGTTTTCAATCTCTGCACAGTGATAAGAAGTTCAATGCTTTATGACTGCCTTAGATAGGTATTTGCATATTAGAAAGTTGGGAAAATTGAATGGTTACATTGGAGCAATGAATGCATTATGAATATTATAAAAAGTCACAGTAGTCATAGTTGTAGATGATTCATCATCTCAAAAGTAGTATTCAGTTCTGAAAGTGAGTGTGGCTTAGTGTTACTTATAGTGGCAGCAGGCTCATGATAACGGTACAGCATAATAGAATTAGCACAAGTGGTAACAAACACAAATGTGATGAAATGTTTTTTCTATATATGAGAATGACCTTTCTTTTTCATATCTCCCTGGAATCTCCTAAAAATGCTTCTCAATGGGTAAAATTCCATATCATTGTCTTATCTATGACAGACCAGTTAAGTGCTGTGTGTACATAGTTGGCGCTCTGTAAATGTTAGTTGTTGATATACAAGCTACTTTTAACTCCCCCTTTGGTGTTGGGAATCGAATCCAGGGCCTTGCGCATGCTAGGCACACAGTCCACCCCGCACCCCAGCCCCTTTTGCCTTTTTTTTTTTTTGGTGTTACTGGGGTTTGAGCCCAGGGGCATTCTACCTCTGAGCTACATCCCCAGCCCTATTTTTTATTCTTTATTTTGAAACAGGGTCTCACTAAGTTGTGGAGGGTCTCACTAACTGGCTGAGGCTGGCTGTGAACCAGGATCCTCCTGTCTCAGCCTCCCAAGTACTGGGATTACAAGCGTGCGCCACCATGCCCAGCTAGTCAATATGTTTTTTAGTCTCACACTGTTCTCTGGAAAGTCTAGGAGTGATAATGATGCAGAATTCCTGTGAAATTTATCACTTTATGATGAATTTATGACCCAGATGAAAAATCAAGAGTGGTTTGATTGGAGGAAATCAGAAAAAGATAAAGAGGCAGAGGTTCAAGCCAGGTTCAACCGACTAGGTGACTTCGGAGGGTGAAGGTAGAAGAGGAGCAGAAGCATGAGGAGGACCCTCCCTGCTGTGCTTTCATCGCGTCCTGGGACAGACACGTGGACTGTGCACTTGGGCTCCTGTGCTGTCATACTTGCATGAAAAGCCTGTCTCTGAATTTGCATTGCTCCTTGAGTTATAGTCCCTTATTTTATAATAGAATAATATAAGCTGGGTGTGGTGGCGCACGTCTGTAATCCCAATACTTGGGAGACTGAGACAGGAGGATCACAGGTGTGATAGTTAATCTAATTTGTCAACTTGACCGGATCATGACACACCCAAGATCATGTGGCTTTGGGTATGTCAATAAGACAATTGGTTTATATAACGGCAGATTAAACAGAAAGTCCTGCCCTAAATGTAGGCAGCAGGGTTCTGATAGGTGCAGGACTTAGATAAAAGAAGGAGAAAGCCGCGTAGAGGGATGCGCGATTCTTTCCGAAGAAAACGCATCTGCTCTCGTCTGAGATCGTCGGCCTCCAGCCCTTCGAACTGAAACTTCACCATCGTTTCTCCGAAGAGCTTCCTGATCTTCACGTCTTGGACTGGGACTGAATTAGTGGTTGCTCCAATCCTAAGACTCCAGCTCTTAGACCACTCGACCAGCTACTGGTTCCTCTGACTCTCCATGTGCAGTCGGAACTCGGGACTACATTGCTTCAAACTGTAAGCTGATCTGATAAATCCCTTTTTCCATATACTCATTCTGTGAATTCCGTTAGTCTAGTGAACCCTGACCAATACAACAGGTTCGAGGACAGCCTCAGCAAGTAGTGAGACTCTCATCAACCTAGTGAGACCATTTCAAAATAAAAATAAAATAGGGCGAGGGGGTGTAGCTGGGAGGTAGAATACCCCTGGGTTCAATCCGTAGAACCACACATACACACAGACACACACACACACACACACACACACACACACACACA
>PVJS01015915.1:0-38180 GCA_004027185.1 Glis glis
AGAGAGAGAGAGAGAGAGAGAGAGAGAGACAGGGAGCGAGAGAGAGAGCGTGCGCGTGTGCCCGCGCGCGCGTGAGCTGAGGCTGGCCGTGAATCCGGATCCTCCGGTCTCCGCCTCCCAAAGTACTGGGATTACAAGCGTGCGCCACCACGTCCAGCTTATTTATACTTTAAAAAAGAATGGTTTTAAGTCCCAAATTGTCGAAGCTCCCATAGAATCCAACCGTCAGAATAAAACAAACACTGCGCAAAACTTGAAAAGTTTCTACCTGTAGTAGATTTTACGATCACACTCATTCTCCTTCGTACAGAGTCAAAACTCAGAACTTCCAGCAATTCAAACCTGAAAAAGAAAATGGAAGAGTTTTACTCTCCTCGGGGCTTGCGTGTCAGTTAGGAAGCCTGGAGGCTGCTGAGCTCCGCAGGCGTCCACCCTCAGAGGAAGCCCCTGGAGGATCTGACTCCACGGGCGCCCGCTCTGCAGGGAGGAGCAGGTGCAGCTGGGCCAAGGGGTTCGCCCATTCCCATTCAGGGGAGAGGCTAATTTTTAGAGGAAATTTTAAAGTCCAGGTGTTTGGGGGCCTCACCCCTATGCCTGTTTGTATAAGCTGTCGCCCTGTGTCCATTCAGGTCCGCCCGCAGGGAGATGCACACCACCCCATCTCCTGAGTCAGGGCTCAGGGTGGCACTCGTCTTGGGAACAAGCAATTCAACGAGGGGGTCCCTAAACATCGTGTTGGTCATTCAAAAGCAAAACTCTGCAAACTTCTCGGGGGACACTGTGCTCCGTGACCTGGGATTTCATGCCACCTACGGGGATGGCTGCTCACCTCCTCTCTTTGTGGAGAGCCAAGGGGCCTAGGGAGGTCAGAACATTCTAGAAGCCTTGAGAACTTCCTCAGTATAGACCAATTTTACAGGTGAACTAACCCAAAACATATTTGGTGATTGTTATGGTTTGCACCTTAAGTTTCCCTCACAGGCTCGCGTGTTGACGGCTTGGTCCCCAGCTGGTGGCGCTACTGGGAGATGGTGGAGACAGGAGGAGGTAGGGCCTAGCTGGAAGGGTGGGCCTGGAAGGGGATATTTTCTCCCTGGGTGCTTCCTCCTCTTTCCCTGCCTCCTGTCCACCATGACCTGAGCAGCTTTGCTCCGGCACACCCTGCCACCATGCCGCTCTGCTTTATCAGGTCCAGAATCAACGGAGCCAGGTGACCATGGACTGGAACCTCTAAACCACGAGCCAACACAAACCCTCCCTCCATTTAAGTTGATTTTCTGAAATATTTTGTCACAGTGATGGAAAGCTAACTGATAAAATGATGATACTTTCTGCACTGAACACCAATCTACATCTCCAAGGGAAGCCATTGGGTGAGGCCATTGAGCCCTCGCCCCTCCCTCCGTCCAGTCTCCAGATGATTCCATGATGTTCTTGGGGCTGTCACTGGGGAGGAGAGCAAGCTGCGGGAGGAGCACAGCTGACACAGCCTTGGGTGAACGTCCCGCTGTCCCAGGGGAGGGGAGCATCGCACCTTTCGATGTCGTTGTCCCTGTTCAGTATCTCCATGTAGTTGTCTTTCAGCCTCAGGTACGTGAAGCCCAGCCTGCAACCGAGAAGGCAAACCCAGGGCTTAGTCTGAGATCTGGACATCCTTCGTCCACGGAATATTATTTTACAATATTCTGGCAAAGCTTCCTTTGAAGAAGAAACACTTTCAGCAAAGCAGCGTGAGCTGCAGTATAAAGTCAGGAGACTGTAACACCGACTTATTCACCATCTCAAAAAGTGCTCCAGCAAAACACAGTCCCACTTGACCCCCACCCAGTGGTGAGGCGCTCCCCCGTGGTAATGGCTTTACAAAGGTGGCGGCGGGTCTCGGGATGGAAATCCTGTTTCTGCAACATTTTTACTTACTGATCGGTGGCTTTTCTAGTTGTTGGCAGAGAATACAATGTCAGACTGAGAAGGAATTTAGAAGCTGTCTGCTGTGGCTTGAATGTGTCCCCCAAACCTTGGCCCCCATGTAACAGTATTTAGAGTTGACAAGGCCAGGAGGTGCTGTCCTTGTGAATGGACTAATGCTGTCACCAAGGGAGTTGGCTCTTTATAAAATGAGTCCTGCCCTCTCTAAACTTTTGCCGTCTCATGAGGCATCATGAAGACCTCTCCAGGTGCAGGTGCCTGACTCCGGCCTCCAGAGTGTGAGGAACACACTTCTCCTTACAACCCCTGCTCGCTGGCGCTCTGCACAGCGGCACAAATGGATAAGACACTGTCTGTCCCCAGGCGACCCTCCCACTGGACTGACAGGCACCGAGGCCCAGGGCGCTGTCCACGCAGCACGTGCAGGACGCCGGTCTTCAGCTATATCCTCTTCCCCACGGTGAGAGCACAACACCCTTCCAGGCCACCTGGGCACCTGCCTGGCCTCTGGGCTCCTGGAGCTCACAGCCCAACATGAACAAAACACACCGTCCCCACACAGTGCCAGCCATTGTGGTGACAGGTGCTGGGGAGCGGTGACAGGCCCCTGGCCCCAGTGGGAGCTGAGGACAGCCTGTCCTGACTTCTAACGTCTGTGACGGAGCATGGCTGAATCCTGAGCACTTACTTTCCAAGAAGCGCTAAATCTAGCCTTGAGAGGCCTCACATACGTGTGCGTGGACTCACATTTGATGAGGCCCACGGTGACATCGTGTGCATGGCTGTCACTACTTGAAGTGCACAGGAGAGACACCTTGGTTTAGGAAACAGCGAAACAATGCTCGGATCAGGCAACATGAGAGAGGCTTTGTCGCCACTCACTCGGTCTTCAGAGGCAGCCATTTCAGGAGGCAGTACGGAGGGGACACGAAGGGCCTGTACTGTGACACGAGGACCGCGAGCTGGGGAATCCAAACGGATCTCCTGACTTGAAACTGCGACACGTTTGGGATGTTTCAAGTATGTTTCTGAGTTTACTTAAGATCTATCTCATGAGGCAGCAAGAAAAAAGTCCTCCGAGTTGGACTTTTACAAATAATACAACAGGCGCACAGTATACAAGAGGACACAGAGAAAAGGTGGCAAACGGGGCAGAAGGCCCCAGTGCTCTAGCTGTCACCCTCCAGGCTGTGTGACCCGGGGAAGCTGCGGACGCCGCGGCCTCGGTTTCCTAGGATCAGGAGGGAGACCAGTGTCCCCGGATGTGTGGGATGGCTCCCACCTTCAGAGGCTGGTTGCTTACCCAGACCTCTAAGTAATATCCTGCAGATGGTGGGAAGAAGCGGCCATCAGGAGACGCAGTAAGGACTCACATGGTACTGCTGAAGGCAGGGCCACCCCAGCAAGGGGTCCAGAGGACCCCGGTCAGGCATATCAGTGGCTCAGCCCACCGAGCACAAGGGCGCGGGTGGGGCAGGACTTTCCAGGACAAGCCAGGATCTGGGTTGGGGATGGCCTGGCCCGACGCTGAGGGCACCGCTCCCTTCCTGAAGCCCAGACACACAGCGGCCCTGACCCACCTCTGTACGCCTTCAACCAGCGCCACCTCATCGGGGGAGGACGAGATGTACACACAGGATTTCCCTGAGTCCGGCGATTTCCTGGGGCCATCCACCTGATCGTCGTCTTTCACCTGGACGGTGTGGCAGAGACAGATAGCCCGGAAAAAGAGCTCCTCCCGCTCCTGTCAAAACATAGTTAAGAAAAACCCATGGCCTATCTGCTTAAAACAGAGGATCCCTGGCATATCTACCTAAAACGGGAGGACGTGAATGGGACCACAGGAAGGGAGTGTTTAGAGCCAGCGGTGTGACCCCGGGAGGCTGGAGCTACTGGCTTTGCTGGGTGGTCACAAAGGACGTCTACTGAGGCTGCATTCACTCCCAGCACCACCGCGGTATTCATCTGATTAATGGGCAGCATCTACTCAGCGCGACGCTTCTGGAGCGGTGCAGGGACAGCTCCCGGTGTGCTCAGGAATGAATGGCGAGCCACCGCTCAGGGATCAGGGGTGACGGGGAGACAAAGTCACACTCGTAGCAGCACAGATGCTCATGAACACCCAGTCGCTGCTGCCCCCGGCCCTGGGAAATCACTGACGACACCCTCCAGTGGACTCTGGCATCACCACTGAAGTCCCCGGGGCTGTGCCTTCCCCGACACCCCGAGTGGAAGCGGACATTTCCTACAAGCGCAAGAGCACGCATGTACCCCCCGGTGGGGCCGCGACCTACCCTGCCGCAGACGCCTGGGGAAGAGTCGATCATGTCGATGCCCGAGGAGTTGGGGAGGACCTGCCCATTGCAGATGACGTGCGGCACGTAGACGTGGCCCTCGATGCAGCACTCCTTGAATTCCATGTTGTTCTCGGTGAGGGTGCCCGTCTTGTCTGTGAAGATGTACTCCACCTGTGGGCAAGGCACATGCAGGTGAAGAGGCGCCGCAGGCAAGTGGCGGGTCTCACCCCAGCGCCAGTGACGGTTCTGGCAGGAGATGGACTTTGACAGCTTGCCCCAGACAGACACGGCGCCAGGAGAGTGTCCACTGCACCCCTGGCTGCCAGGATGGGTGCGAGGGGGGACACTTATCATGGGGAGGTGGGAAGCAGAGCAGCCTCACGGGACATGCCCTGGTAGGAACAGCACCCCATGTTGGAAAGGCAGGGTGCAGGCGGTCCCAACCTTCTTAGCAGCAACAGAAAGCTCAGAGAGAGACGGGATAGCTCACTCTCTGAAGCCCCGGAGGTCAAGACTCGCCAGACCACGAAAGGTTTAGAAGAAGAATCCAAACGAGTGAAAGGACAAAACAAATTCCAGAAAGGAAACTGAAAAGTGGTGAAGACGCATCTGGTTTTACTCTAGATTTAGGTAGACACGCGGGCACACATTCACTGTGAACAGCTGGCAGGCAGCAGCGTTCTGGGCTCCCCAGTGCTGCGCCCGCAGCTCCAGAGCGGGAGGGAGCGCTGGGGTGTAAGGCTGGAATGAGGTACGGGGAGGTTGTGAGGCTCTTCTCCACAAGGGTCTTTCGGGAACAGATTCTTATGAGTCCACTGCAGAAGACACCCTTTCCACTGTGAGCCTGGCTTTACCAAATAAACTGTAAGTACACAGAAACGCCAAACGGACAATATCTTAAAAGACAACCCAGCCGTTTGAATGCCAGCCCAAAGTCCTAGGAGCAGGGGCCAGAGGCATGGGCCGCGTCCCGAGGGCCCCCCAGGCTGGTGTGTGGTCCAGTGCATGGCTCCTGGGCCGGGCAGGTGCCGATCAGCAACCACAGGGGCTCAGACGGCCCTCTGAGCCGAGTGCCGGGCGCCTGCGGCATGAGCAGCTCCCAGACTTACCCTGGGTCAGATAAACGGACGCTTGACAAATCATCGAGGGGCTTTCTTACATAAGATCTCATGTAACTTAGAATAAAATATATTAAACTTCAAACCATTTCGTAGAAGGGTGAAAGAACAAAATAACAAATGTTCAGACGTTTGATCCTCTTGCTCAGCTATCACTAGACAGGTGGTATATTTCTGGTGGCAACTATCAGTAATAAAATAAGAGTTATAACAGACACTAGACTCCTAGCATGTGCCAGGCACCGGGGCATTATCTCATCTAATCCTCACATCGACTATGTTATGATCCCAGTTTTACAGATATGGGACCCAAGGCTCAAAACTCAACACTAGCCCAGCCCATCCTGCTAACCCGGGTACCGTCCGCTTCCTCACTGTTAGGTGTGCCAGAGTCTTTATTTTTCGGAGAGTTGGTTGTTAATGTTTAGAAGTGCTACTGATTTTTATGTATGACGACTTTGAATCCTTCAGCTTCACTGAATTTATCTCTTGGTTCCAACAGTTTTTGGTCTTCAGGGCTTTCCGGCAAGGAGAGCTAGTCTGCACACAGGGGCACCTGCTTCTTCCTCTCTGAGCCGGATGCCCTTCGTTTCTCTCTCTGCCTCTGGCTCCGGTGAGGGAGTCTGTGCTACACTGAACAAACATGGCGAGGGCGGGCACCCTTGACAGTTCCTGATCATACAGGAAAAGACTTTAGCTCTCCTCTGTTAGCTGTGACATTAGCTGTGGGTGTGTCACCAACGGCCCTTCCATCCCTTCTATACCTAATGTTATGAAAGAATGTTGACTTCTGTTAACACCTTTTCTGTATCAAAAACCATGTGACCATCTACAGATGCAGAAAGCGTCTGATGACATTCATGTGGCTTCTGTCTTTCGTGAACTGGTTTGTGTGGGGTACGTCATCCTTGCACCCCGGGGATGAACCCCACCTGATCAGGGTGAGAGATCTTCTTCATCTTTAAAGAGAAGACACCTCGCCTGCTGTGAGGTTACATTTCATGCCTAAAAGCAGAGAGTAAGCCCCCGCTCCAGCCTTGGGCAAGGTGACCCCACCATTACCTGCTGACCTTACTTCACACCATTAAGACCCAGAGTGAGTAAGAAAGTCCACGGGTGAGTGTACCTAGGTCAGTTGATGCAATTAATTTCGTGCATGTTCTAAGTATAAAAGCATGGCCGATGGATAAGTAAAGTTCAAACCCACTTGACATTGTCTCTTGCGGTCAGTTATCCACATGCCCAGATTACAGTGGGAAGGTCTCACCTGCCCATAGGGACAGAAACCTGCAGCGTCTGGACACCTGGGTGCACAGTGTGTCAACACTGCCGATATGTTACAGAGACGACTCAGGGCATACCCACCTGTCCCAGCTCCTCGTTTAAGTCGGACGTGTTGACCAGAGGCCCCTCCCCTGTCTCCTCATCGAACATGTCTTCATCCCAGGTGAGGAAGTAGGAGCCGAGGAACTTCTGCATTTCCACGGTGACGTACATGGACACGGGGATGATGTAGTTAAAGAGAACCATGAAGGCCAGGAAGTCGGTGAAGGCTCTAAGGATCTGAGCACAGAGGCCACGTCAGGTCGCGCCAGGGCACAAGAAGCCGGGCATGAAGCACACTCACGGTATCTGCAGATACAAGTCCTTCCTTCCCCACCTCTCTCCCCCTCTCTTTCTCTCTTTCTTTCTTTTGTGGTACTGGGAATTGAACCCGGGGCATTCTACATCTAAGCTACACTCTCAGCCCAATTTCATTTTATTTTATTTGTTTTGAAACAGGGTCTAAGTTGTCAAGGCTAGTCTTAAACCTGCGATCCTCCTGTCTCAGCCTTCCGAGGACTGGGATTACAAGCATGCACCACCACGTCCAGCTTAAATACAAGTATTTCAAAGTCCTAAGCTCTGGCTCACAGGCAAGGCAACCACTCGCCGTCACGCCCTGCCCCAGGAGCACGGTGTCTATCAGAGGGTACACCAAGTCACCGTTAAAATACTCACACTGCCAGGGACAGGAGACTGCACTGAGCTGTGACAGGATGGGAAATGTCACTTTTGAGGGTTCATGATGTCCCTTTGTAACTGATGAATTGCCAAACTTACTAAGAAATAGCATACACAATGTCAAAATAGAAGCCTGGCCACAATGGCTTTTCTGCAGTTTTATCCTTATCTCTGAAGACAGGTTAGTTTTAGGAGAGACAGGCTGATACACACAGCAAAGCCCTGAGACACAGGTCTCGTCTTGCACACGGCCCTCCTCTGACCTCTGCGTATAGTCTGGGTTTGCACACAGCCCTGCTCTGACCTCTGTGTATATATAGTCTGGGTTTGCACACAGCCTTGCTCTGACCTCTGCGTACACGGTCTGGGTTTGCACACGGCCCTGCTCTGGCCTCTGCATACAGTCTGGGTTTGCACACGGCCCTGCTCTGACTTCTGGGTACATGGTCTAGGTTTGTACACGGCCCTCCTCTGACCTCTGCGTATAGTCTGGGTTTGCACACGGCCCTGCTCTGACTTCTGGGTACATGGTCTAGGTTTGTACATGGTCCTCCTCTGACCTCTGCGTACACGGTCTGGGTTTGCACACGGCCCTGCTCTGGCCTCCGCATACAGTCTGGGTTTGCACACGGCCCTGCTCTGACTTCTGGGTACATGGTCTAGGTTTGTACACGGCCCTCCTCTGACCTCTGCATACAGTCTGGGTTTGCACACGGCCCTGCTCTGGCCTCTGCATACAGTCTGGGTTTGCACACGGCCCTGCTCTGACTTCTGGGTACATGGTCTAGGTTTGTACACGGCCCTCCTCTGACCTCTGCGTATAGTCTGGGTTTGCACGTGGCCCTGCTCTGTTCTCAGTACACGTGGCCTGCTCTGCCCTTGGTGTACAAAGTCTGGGCTTGCACATGGCCCTGCTCTACTTGGTCTGGGCTTTGACTCCTGACTCCCCTTTTCCATATATTTATCACAATCTGTGCCATGGATCGCAAAATCATTAATAAGCATGTACTGAGTACCCTGTAAGCACAGGACGCTGTACTGGGTTTTGCAGTCAGCACGGGAACCTCAGGCACCTCCTTATCCTGAGGGAATAGGAGGTATCAGTTCCCTCCTATTCCCACACCCGGGACAGCAGGAGCAACGGCAGCTGCCCACACTCTAAGCACCAGTGAGCAGCCCATTACGAAGCTCTAGTCCTGCAAGGCTTCTTTCTGCCCGTAGCAAATTTGCCTCCACGTTTTCTGGTATCATCTTCTCAAAACACTGGCCTAACGGTCACCTCTGGTCACATACAGGGAGCCATTTTCCATACCAGGTTCCTCTGTCTTTCTGCTTCGGTTTTCTGGTTGTACCATGGCTCATCTCGGAAGGGCTCGCTCTGCCACACATACTTCAGGACGGTGTTGATCAGCGCCTTGCTGATCAGAATGCAGAGGTACACGATGAGGAACACGTTCATCGACCTGAGACAGGGAGACAGGGCCGGTCACTCAGTGGGGTCCCTGGGCAGGACAGCGCGCTCTGCCTGTCCTCTTCTACAAATGGCGGGACATGGGTGCTGGAAGAAGCGGAGATGGGACGGCCCGGCACCTGCTACAAAGGCAGCGCCTGGTGGAACACGGTGAGGATGAAACCAGCTCCTCCCCAGCTCTGCTCCTGCACGGTCGCTGGTACAGATCCCCGGGGCTGTGAGGACAGGGCAGGACATGCGCACTGCTGACCAGTGTCTCTGCCATTCAACAGAGCCTCCAGAAGGCATTTCTTCTACCATGGAGCAACAACACACGCTTGGTTCCCACTGCGAAGGAGGGAGGGAGGCTGAGGGGGAGACAGGGGTGCTCTGCAGGGAGCGCCCTCGGCAGAAAGGGGCCTATCCTTAGCCACGGTCCTAGCAGGCCTGGGAAGGTTTTGCTTTCCATGGTGTGCTTCTGAGCCCATTAGCTACATGTGGAAGCAAAAGGTTCTTGCTCATGATAAGCCCACTTCATATTCAATGCAGCTGAGACGGACGGAGGCCTGTGACGGCATGCCCATGTGCAAAGGGCAGGCCAAGCGCACACCCCATCTCCCCGGAGGTCAGCACACAGCTCTCCTCTCAGCAGTGTGGAGATACTCAGCTGTCCACGTCAACAGAGGCACGCTCGAATGAGGAAACAAAGCTACAGGCCACATTTCCTTATGAAACCAACTACCATCTTGACACGATGTCAGAAGGATTTTACTGTTTAATGAAGACTATTAACTCTGTTGACGGTTTCCTTAGTAAAACATCAGAAAATACAGTTTCCACAAAATCCTAGAGTTAAAAGTGACCCCATTTTGAAGTTTTCGTGAACTGGTACAAGGAGCTACAGGTCGTCCGCAACTAATGCGGACCGGAGCCCTGGAAGGCTGCTGAGCTGCAGCATGTTTGCTGGGAATCGAGCGTTTTAAAGTAAGATGAGTGTGCGGCCGCTGACCTCACCATGAGCAAGAATGTCCACCTGATGGACGAGCTCTGCAGTAACTAGGACATGGGGTCTCCAGTCACCTCGGAAGGAACAGGGCCAAGAGGAAAACGCCAGCTAGTGGCTACAATGGCCTCAAACTATGACTGCTACCCTCTTCCCTCCAGTCTTACTTCTCCACGGCGGATCGCTTCTGGGACTTCGACTGGTAGTTCAAGGCCATCTTGGTCTCCATGCCCGTGTAAATAGCCACGCCTGAAAGCAGAAGAGCAAACGTGAAGATGTCACGCAGACGCACCTGCCTCACGCGCACACAGCTGTGTGAAGACGGGTTCAGAAAATGAACCGCGTTTCTGACACATGACAGGCAAGTGAGCAGCTCACAGTAGTCCTGACAGGACTCCCCAGACTTTTCCTGCACAGGGAACAATCTTCTTCTTCTTCTTTTTTTTGGTACTGGAGATTGAACCCAGGGGCATTCTCCCTCTGAGCTACCCCTCCAGTCCTATTTTGAAATAGGGTCTTCCTACGTTGCTGATAGGGTCTTGGTAAATTGCTGAGGTTGGCCTTGAATTTGCAATCCTCCTGTCTCTGCCTCCCGAATACTGGGATTACACGGGTGTGCCCCCACACCCAGCAATCTGTATTTTTGTTAAATTCAGATTTTAATATATTGGTTTTCTGGCATCAGGACACACTTACATAGGAAACAGCCTACCAGATGGGAGATACTAACAAAGACATGCAGGCTTAAAAGGATTTCCTGCAGGATGACGTTTTGTGAATTCTTTCATGCATATAATTTTTGTTTCATGTCACAAGCCATCAGCACTTAATGAGCACGTCGTATCCTCTGACGTGATTTCCTGGATTTGGGCTGCTCGGCAACAATACTTTTCTTGGGCAAAATTATTGTTGCCATAAAGTCTACACTACCAGAAGGCACGGAGCAATATTCTCAGGGTACCCCTACTCCGCTTAGTAGGGCTTTAATTCTAGGAGCTACTGCTAACAATTCACTAATTAAAATATTTACCAAAGATCCTCTCAGTGTTCTTGAGCGTAGCTCCTCTGAGAAGCAAGTTTTCCGATCCTAAGGGCCTGTGAAGACGAGGACAGCCAGCTCAGTGCCGGGAAGCAGAGGGAGGAGGCAGAAGTCGGTTTAATGGCCCACAGCCCTCCTCTCGTGAGGAAGTGGTTCAAGCACGCTCTCTCACACTCAGTTGTTCAAGTCGACCAGGTTCAGAGGAAGTACGCAACGCAGCTCTGGGCCCTCCCCAGCCACAGGGGCCTGGAGGACGTGGGACCCCAGGCCCCCGACCTGCTGACCCAGAGTCTGGAAGCTTCCACAGCATTTCTGCAAGAAGCTGCCAGTCGGCGTCCCTCGAGGGCTCCCCTAGTGCCAGCAGCAGCACCTGGGAGGATCAGGAATGACACTCAGACCTTCCGCACCAGAGTCTCTGAAGGGGCCCAGCACCCTCTCCCAACAAGCCCCAAGTTGGAGAATGGCTGCTGTAGGGGGCCCCAGAATGTTCTGGAAAAGCTAAGGGCATGTGTTTCATTTGAACTTCAGCTGTTTCTATCACATCCTCGTGAGGCTCAGTGAATCTCATTTAATGCCATCACGTGTTTAAAGATGAAGGCTAGGACACGATGGCCTTCGTAAAGCTTGGGCATCAAGCTGCGAAGGTATGTGGATGCAGGGGGCCTATGGGAAAACCGGCCAAGGAATTTAACCCCTCCTGGAGGAAGGAGCACTGTTCTAGGTACAGAACCAAGGGAGCTGCAGATGCAGATCTCTGCCTGTAGGGGGCGCCATGCCGGAGTCACCTGTTCACAGAAACATCGTTTCTAATTTCCAAGCAATGAAGGAGAAATAAGCAGAATTCAAATTTACAAATATTGCTATTGAAAACATTCTAATGATCCCTGGGAAAGTAGAGGGAAGAGTTAAAATTATTTACTGAAGTTTATCAGTATATTTAATTTCCTCTTCCTGTGAACAGTTTGAGAACCCAATGAATAATATACAATTAAAATGTTCTCAGTGTATCAGGCCCATCCAGCTCAGACTGCACCCAGCTGGAGGGGGCCGAGCACTGGGAGGCCGTGGGCTGCCGGGGGCACCTGCGCCCTCGGCTGACAGCCACTAAAGACACAGCTCCCTGGGCTGCGCCCGGCTGTCAGCTCCTGTTAGCAACACACTCACGATAATTCATGTCACAAGCATTTATGAAAACAAACAGCCCATTTAAAATGGGTCTCTGGGAAGTCTAAAAATAATTTACTTTAGAAGGAATTGCTTTTCTCGTTTGGAGAGAAGGAAGCAGAACCATCAACACTCTGAGGGGACTGGGAGTCTGGATGAACAGCTCAGAGATCCAAACACTTTTCTTTCAGTTTATAAACTCCCAACATCTATAAACATCTTTAAAAATCCAAATACCAAGTCTACTGAATTGTATAAGCATTAAAAGGCAAAACTAGAATTAGCGTCAAAACACTAAATGCATTAGTCATGGCTCTCCCCGCTGCTTGGCAGTGAGTGTCATCCCAGTACGAAGCCTGAGAAGTTGGCACTCAGCACCTATCCTCAGGACACGCAGAAACACAGGCTTCTCTCCAAAGGAACCAAGAGTTTACCTTCAGAATAATATATACTTAAGGAAACCAAAGCAATGCTCCCACAAATCCTGAAAAGCACCGGCTAATCTGCTGATGGATAGTGATGATAATAACAACCTAAGTACAGAAAATGTTTCCTGCAAACAAGAGTCCCCAAGGCTTACCAGGAGAGAAGCCCCAGGGACGGAGATTCCCATAACTACTTATCTCACAGTAATTTCCCTCTGAGCTTGTTCCTGCTTCTGGGCAAATGTTTTCTTTAGCACCGGTATATAATATCAGGATATTGGCAATTTGGAGACTGCTTAAATTGGAAGAAAAATAATTTCTCTAACAAGTGGGGATTAGGGGAAAGGAGTGACTTGGAGAGCCAAGGTTTCCTAAACTGCAAAAATCCGAATACCTCATTGGCAGATAACTGCTAGATCTCAAGATACTGTCGTAAAATACCCTGGGGCCAGAGGCAGGCGTGGTGCTCAGTGGTGGCTCTCAGTGGGGGACATCTGAGGGGGACTCACCGGCAGGCTCCCAGGTGCTGCTGCACCAGGGCCAGACTAGGCACCTGTGTGGATGTGCAGTGTGCAGCCACAGCACCTGGGACCACTATGATGGAGCAGGTGTGCACACCCAGCCACATGCCAGCCCATCGTGGCCTCCTCCAGCAGCAGGTTCCATGTCCCCAGGTGGGCATGAGAGAGAGGTCCTGAGCTGAAACCCCACCCCCGTGGTGACCACCCGTAGAGCCCATCTCCTGGGGAACAGCCTCCAAATCAGAAACCTGTCAGCCTCTCCGCACCCACGTTCCCAGTCTCACGGCCAGCGGCGCCCTGCCCTTTGCCTCGGAATTGTCCTGAGGCTCCAGGACACGGTCCAGCCCGGCAGGCGACCATCTGGGCAGCATCTCCTGGGAAAGCCTTCTCAGGAACCTCGTGTTAGCACCCAAGGTGTGCACCAGGCAAGCAGGGGAGAGCAGACCCCGTGCTTCTGTGAGGTGGAGTCCCACTTCCAAACCCCGGCAGAGTAGGGAGGAGGAAAACTCACCAATGAAAGGAGGAACTCCTGGCCTAACACTACCAGGGGACTCACCTCACCACGGGGTCGTTCTGATCGTTGTAAACGTTGATGCGCCCGACAAACCTGGCAACACAGAAGCCCAGTTACCATCCGGCCTCCCTGATGCGGGGGCCACTGGCTCTGCTCAGCAGCTGCACGCCCCCCCTTTCCCATTTCACTTTCTGTTCTTCCCACCTGTGGCTTAGATGATTTTCCTTAACCCACAGTTTATAAACTACTTCCTCAAAATAAATACAACTTGGATTTTCTTCAATATATTTAATCTGATTAAGCCACTTCAGACATTTGTAGAAAGAGCTACAGGTCCGAATGCTAAGGTCTATGAAAACACGTGGCCCAGGTGTGACCTGTCCTAACCTTTCGCCAGGGCTCACCCTCTTCCCGCACCCCACACTGGCTTACTTGTAGAGGTCAGGCTGTGGCTGCTCACACTCGATGGTGGCATGCAACCCGTCCACGTCCTCCTCCGTGTGGAAGCCCTTGGTGTCCTGGACCGCGTAGTGAGTCTGCAGAGTGACAGGAGAAGGGACTCACACCTAAACTTTACCTCCACCCGGCCGCGGTGCTAGCCCCGGGGCTGGGTTGTTGGTGCACGCACATGCCCGATTAAAGAGCCTGGCATACCCCTGAGGAAGATGCACAGGAGAGACTCTGAGGGGTAAAGGTTGTAGAGATGAGGCACTGCTGCCACCCCTCCACCTCCTAGGTGCTGGGAAGTTCTAACTGTATCCTCACCTGCAAACCAGCAGGTCAAAGAGCAGGGCTGGGAATTCTCCAGAATGGAACCCTTTGATTATCCGTCCTTGCGGTAGCTAGCAATCAGGAACTACAACCTTATGTGTGCTCCCGAGGTTGTGGCCAGAGGATTTCCTGTCATTTTCCCAGCTCTGCCGCACAGGGCCCTCGCCCGTCACCCCTGGGCTCCTGTGGCTTCTGCAAACCATTTCCCTGCCTGGAGCAGAGGCCCCTGGAGCCTGAATGTGCATCTAAATCGCTGTGGCTGTCAGGGCCCTGCTGCCAGGCCTGCCCACACTTCCCACGCAGCAGGACTGGGTGGGACCCAACAAGTGCACTTCTAAGGGACCCCAGGTGATGCCGATGCTGCCGTCCAGGGCTACATGGAGGCACCTGGTGGCCTGGACGGGACCTGTGAGCATGGACAGGTGGGTGGGGATTACACCTGCTCTGCCTCGAGGGGAGAAAGAAGGGCATGTGGAGGCGTCTAGAGGCTGGTGAGGAGGCGTCTGCATCTCCTCTTGCCTTTCCTTCTAATAGCCAAGTGGCGGACACATCGAGCAGGTGGTGAGTGGGGGCAGGGAGGCCGTGCTCCCTGTGTTGGCAATTCCTGCACACCCAGCACTTTGGGAGGCTCTCTAAATCCTCACAACAGCCACTGAAAGACATGTCTGTCCCCATTTCACAAATGTGTCAAGTCCAGAGGGGAGAAAAGCCCACATGAGTTCCTGTGAGCAGAGCAGGACTCCCTAGAGGCCAGCCTTCCCACACCCCGCTCTGCTTCCAAGGAAAGGGCTCACAGAACTCCAGTCCCCTGTGCCAAACCAATTGGACACAATTGAAATGCCAAGTGCAAACCCACAAGAGGCAAACATGCAACAGAGAGTCTAGCACCTTCCTTTTCTTGTCAAGGACTGCGGGCAGCAGCCAGTGTTCCATCCCCAACTGAGTGACAGTCCTGGGGTTCACAGCGTCTGTCCAGATGCCAGGCCCCATCCACTCTGACCAGCCACATGCTACCTTGAGGCGGGGGTCCAAACAGCAGACTCTGCCTGCGGAGCGTGAGGGGCCCACGAGGTCTCCGGGATTTGACCTCCTCCCAGGCTTACGCCAGAACCCGAGTCATCCAGGAATTCTGTTCCCCAGAGTACCACCACCCACAATCATGTGTGGCAGGCCACGAGCCCTCGTGGGACATGTTACATAGAAAATGTTAGAATAAATGCTGAAATCAGCCCGCAGGCTTTATACAATAATATCACCAATGGTCCATGGAAGACCGGCATGTCTGTTGGTGATTTGGGAAAGGAAACTTCTCCACCCCTAGTAGAAACTGCCTGTGTCCGTAGGCATCACTCGAGCATTGTTTCAGAGCTGCGACTTTGTGAGGTCAAGTCTGAGACATGGCTGAATCCACTGAAACATGCTCTCTTTGATAAACTCCTGGAAACTTCTAGATTTTTAAGGGAAAACCTGCAATTAACAGTGTCATATTTTTTTCTCTTATGATGGCTGGTTAAAATTTTAACAAAAAGACACTCACTGAAGTAATAATTGAGAAAAATCTAGAATTGTGTGTGACTTTCCACATAATTCTAGGCTAGGAAAGACAGTCATTTTGACTATTAGGATGAACATCTTTAAAAGTCCAACAGTCTATTCATTAAATCCTTAACTTGATAGACCAGCTGAATAGCCCAGGCTAACAGAGGAGTTATTTCTGTTTCCCTGAGAAGGTTGGTTGTTACAGACATTGAGGGTGAAAGGAAAAGAGTGGAAAATAGGGAAAACTGGAAGTAGGGGGCCCTGGGGTGGGGCAGCCATGAAGACGAGGTGTCTGGGTGCCCAGACCCCAACCATGTCTCAAACGTGGGAAGTTACTTTGTGGCTTGACTCTCCGTCCAAGCTGGCGGTGGTGACGTGGCAGGTCCCATCTGCACGGTTGCTGGAGAGGAAGATCAGGTCACAGGGAAAGGTCTCGTCTTCCTTGACCATGACGATGTCCCCCACCTGTGGGACAAAGAGGAGAAGTGGTCAGATGAGGGCTGTTCTCTGCGGGCGCTCGCCCTGGAGACTTCTTCCTGCGCTGTTCAATCTATCTCGGTCTCACCATGGCAGCGCGTGGCTGCGGACACGATTCTAGAAAAGATCCTTCCTTGGACGTTCTACTGGAACGAGGACACTGGCTGGCCCCGCGTGCCCACTGAACCTCAGGTGTGCTGGGGGAAACACAGACAACCCTCCACACAAGACTTTGTGTGTGTGGTGCTGGAGACTGAACCCAGGGCAGCTCTACCACCAAACTATACTCCCAGCCCTTTTGAAATCTTGACAACAGGGTCTCACTAAGCTGCCCGGGCTGGCCTTGAACCTGCAATCCTCCTGCCTCAGCCTCCTGAGTAGCTGAGATTACAGGCCCATGCCACCGCACTGGTCACACCGATTGTCTTTGACTCAGACCAGGACAAGCGCGGGGCTGTGCTACATGGCAGAGTGGACACAACCCTGGGGGCTTCCACCAGCCAGGGTGCAAGACTCCTTAGCATATCTCAGTCCCTGAACTGAGCCGCGGTCCAGGTGACCAAGGCACGCTGACCCAAGAGCAGCAGCCACAGACTTCGCCATGAGGACTTTTAAATAAAATGTCTCTTTCATCTGATCACGAGGACACCTCAACAGCAGGGAGGCAGCCCTTCTCTGATCGCGTTGGGGACTGTGGGTCTGGAAGGCAAATGATCCACGGGCCCACGGGGAGTCACTGGGGTGGCCAGCTGCCTCCCGTCCCCTGCAGGGCACCCTCCGTCACACTTCGTGGTCACTGCTCAGCGAATTTCTGAGAATGTAAAACCAGAGGGTTACTCTCCCCAGACAGGCCTCTGGGTTGGTAAAACTCCCATCAGACCCAGCAAGGTTCTGATGGACACAGATGAGCTTCCTGGGCATGGAAAAGGGCAGCCCCAGACAGCTGGGACAGCGAGAAAGAGAGGACAGGAGCCCTCTAAGGCCAGCACAGGCCGGGGCCCAGGGCAAGCCCGGTACTTTCTTGCTTGTTTGGCAGTCGGTTTATAAACCTCGGTTATGAGCACTGAACACCAAGCCAGCAGCTCCCAGAAGAGCCAAACGCATTAAAGATTCAGTGTTCTGCGGCGGGCACTTTAGTCTGTATTTTAAGAACGATGTTTGTCCAGGAGAATGGGAGAGTCTGCGAGGGGATATGATCATTACAGGGCACTGAGCTTGAGCCTCGGATCTGTCAACCTGGACGCGGCTTTCCCCTGGCTGTGGGCCTGTCTGCCCTCAGCCCAGCAGCCCTCTGACCCCGGGACCCCTACATAGCACCCCCAAGCTGAAAGCTCACTCAGAAGTATCGGAACACCCGGAGTGACATGTCCAGACCAAAGATGTTGCTCAGAAACAGAAACGCCTATGTAACATATTAACACGTAATACTTGGAGTAAGGCTAACACACACCCACCGTGTTGAGGACACAGTTATGTGATGGGGCTCTGTGGACCCGCCTTCTGGGGGACTCATCCCGCTCTGTGGTGGGGATGGGGGTAGGCCATGTGCTGAGACACCCACCAACCCCAGCCGAGCAGCTGACAGTGTCTGGCAGGGAAGCCGTCCTCCACCAGGGCCAGCCTCGCTCCAGGACTGACTGCTCCTGCAGGAAGCGGGAGTGCAGGGGGCAGAGGCAGGAGAGCAGGGGGCCAGGAGGAAGCAGGACTGGAAGGGAATGCTGGGGCTGGAGTCTAAGTTCACAGTCGGTCACTACTGAGTTGGGGGTTGGCCATCACGCTCAGACAAACCTTGGACACCATTCTGCTTGTCTTTCATACACAGGCACTTCTACACAGCAAGGATTGAAAGGGATCCACTTAGAAAATTCAAGCACATACGTAAGTGATACGTTAGTCACCCGAACCACTCATTTAAAAAAGCTACTTAAGCCATGGAATGCCTGTAATCTCAGTACTTGGGAGGCTGAGACAGGAGGATCGCAGGTTCGAAGCCATCCTCAGCAACTTAGTGAGACCCTGTTTCCAAATAAAAAATAAAATATGGCTGGGGGTTTAGCTTGAAGGTAGAATGCCCCTAGGTTCAATCCCCAGCACTACCACCCCACACATGCACGCGCGCACGCATGCACACACACACACACACACACACACACACACACACACACACACTTATTTAAAATGTTATTTTAAAAACTGTCATGGGTTTAAGCCAGACAGACGTGTCCACTGTGGCTTACCCTCAGCTTCCGACTCTGCTTCCGGACAAGCTTGCCGTGCTGGATGAAGTGGACGGGACACTGGTTCATGGCACTGTCGGCTTTGTGGCGCAGCCAGTCTTCATAACCCTGCAGACGGGGAGCGAGGGAGGAGAGAGAGCCGTGTGTAACTGGTGCAAACACACTTCTCGCCTATGAGGCATTTTTTCGGGATGTGGATATTGCCACACACACTGTTTCACTCGGTACTCTTGGAGTGGCATGGACCTTGTCCCACAGCAACCTGGATTGCTTTAAGCTTTACGGTTATAAATAACTGATAAACATCTTTATAACTATGTTTTTTGCGAACATCCAAGACACATCCTCAGATAAATTCTTAAAATGGAAATAAATGTCTGAGTCAAAAGTTGAGCAAGAAGCCGGGCGTGGTGGCGCACGCTTGTAATCCTAGTACTCGGGAGGCTGAGACCGGAGGATTCGGGTTCGCAGCCAGCCTCAGCTACTTATGGTAAGGCCCTCCATAACTTAGTGAGACCCTGTTTCAAAATAAAGGATAAAAAATAGGGCCAGGGGTGTAGCTCAGCGGTAGAATGCCCCTGGGTTCAATCCCCGGTACCTCAAAAAAAAAAAAAAGTTGAGCAAGACGTTGCGGCCTCAGCTGTGACACGCCACACCCCCCGCCACTCCACTAGCTCCCACGGGTGCAGGGGTGCCACCATGCCCTCACTCGCCTTGCTCCTTAGACCTTTGTGACCGACGTAATGGGTTTGAAATAGGGGCATGCTGATTTCCAATCTGTAATTCCAGATTACTGGAGTGAGCAAGATGACCCAAATGAACATTAAGTAACTTTTAAATGCTCCTTAGCTTTCTATTAAGAAGACAAATCCCGACAGTCTCGTATCGAGGACTAGACGCCCAGGATGAAGACACGAGGCCCTCCTGGGATGTGGGGACCCTCCCCACGTGTTAACCCTGTAGAGGATGGCGCAGGATGCCACCTCCGCTGCGCTGTCCCTCGCAGCTCACTCCGCATCTCATGCAGAGCAGTTGAGGCTTTATTTTTATTTTTATTTAAAGACTAACACCAGAGAAGAAAAGCACAGATTTGTCGGCAAGAAATTTGACCATCAAGAATTGAATTAGAAACTGCCACTCTATAAATGATCAGAGCTTCAAATGAAGAGTGGACCTATGAACACTGGAGCACAAATCCACGGGGCTCGGCGGTCCGTAGCAGATAAGGGATTTGTGTCACCCCTGTAGCAGGAACCTTACAACTCATCTATAAGGGGGACATACCCAGCTTAAAAACCGGCCAAGGGGTTGAAGACATTTCTCTGAAGAAGATATGCAAATGGTCAAGAAGTAGGTAAAAAGATGCTGGATCTCACTGGTTGCTAGGGAAACGCACCATCTCACACACAAAACAGGCTGGGTGATGCCACGCGTTCGCGAGAACACAGAGGCACCGATCTCTCAGGGCCTGCTGGCGGGGTATGAACTATATACACTCTGGGAGACGCCCACTGGTTCCTCAGGACCTCAGAGCAACTCTATGCCTAGGCGTGTAGCCCAGGAACTGAATACGCATGAGTATTATTTATCAATTAAAATCAAATGCATTGCCAGGCGTGGTGGCGCACGCTTATAATCCCAGTACTTGGGAGGCGGAGACTGGAAGATCCGGGTTCGCGGCCAGCCTCAGCTACTTAGTGAGGCCCTCCGCAACTTCGTGAGACCCTGTTTCAAAATAAAGTATAAAAAATAGGGCCGGGGGTGTAGCTTGGAGGTAGAACGCCCCTGGGTTCAATCCCCGGTACCACAAAAAAACAAAAACAAAAAACAAAAAAACAAATGCATTAAAAAACAGGAAAGAAAAAACCTATGTCCACACAAAATGTATACACAAATGTTCTAAGCAGTGTTCTTCATAAAAACCAAAATGTAGATGCACCCCAAATACCTATCAAGATGGTATTTGGATCAACAACTGGGTCTATACCCACACTGGGCTATTACTCATTCATAAAACGGAACGAAGCACAGACCACACAACGTGGACAGACCTTGAGGACCTTATGCTAAGTGAAACACTGTCACCAATGACCACACGCTGTATGATTCCATTTACACTAAATGTCAACAACAGACAATTCCACGGGAACGGGCGCTAAGTCGGTCTTTGCCAGGGGCTGGGAGAGGAAGACCTGGGGACAGCTAATGGGTATGGGGTTTCTTTTCAGGGTGATGAAACTTTCTGGAATTATAGTGGTGAGGCTGCACCACTAAATGGGAAAAGCGGACAGTGGAAAACCCCAGACATGATCTCCTCAATGTGAGTCAGCGCCTCACTCAGCAGAACAGAGGAAACACTTCCCACAGCGGAGAGGTCAGCACACTGTACCGACACTCAACCCGGGCCTCTGTAGACACAGAGCGGCTGTGTGTCATGCCCAAACCAGGGACCATCTCTGATCGGCTCAGACATGGAGACCTATTTTCTTCTCAAACTAGCAGAGAACCCCTATACTCTGAATCAGGTGCCAGTAAGCCAGTTACGGAAATGAACTCCCAAAGCTTGGTTAACTGGAACAAACCAGGCTGCCTGGCTGTGGCGGGAAGGAGACCTCCGGTGACCAGGGGGCTGCCTCTCACCTCGTCTGTGACACTCACCTGTTTGATGGCTGTGACCGTGATGACAAAGAAGAGTGGGAGGCCGCTGGTCACTGGACTCGTGGGAGTGTCGATAATCAGCTGCAACCGAGAGAGAGCCGCGGAATCACTTTCAGAATCCTCTGCCAGTGCCTGCAGATGGCCAGCTGGCCCGCACCCCTCAAGGCCTCTACTCATTCAAAGCCCTGTGCCGCTGCCTTACTGTACCCTGCCGCCAGATGGCGCTGGGCGAGAGGCACACCAGGCGGCACTGCCCACCTTCACACCAGGGCCAGCCCTTTAACTCAGATGCCTGCTTAAGGCAAAGACAGGAGTCTGATGCGGCATATGACTGAATTTAATACGCTGTTTCTGGTGTCACACTTTATTTACACTACTTGAATAATTGAGTGCTGGGAAATTTAAAAAGCCACTCAACCGTATTTTGTATGCTTTAGAAAAACTAGATTGCTGCCCTTAAAACACATGTGCTATGGTGCTCCCCAATTCACACCCTGGCAACAATGTCTGCCTCTGTCTCTTTCCTCAGTCTCTTCTAATGTGGAACCTCTTTGGATTTTCTTTGCAGTACCACACGCACTTAGGAAGGGAACGGGTGCGTGGAGGTGTGTGGCTGAGCTGGAGCGTGTCCTGGTCCTCCCTGGGTACTGAGGGGATGGTGGCAGGAAGATCACTTCGACACAGTGACCTCGCGTGCTTTAGCTCAGATGGGCCTCAGAGAACCATGAGTGAACTGTAGACAAGGGCGCCCTACCCTCGCTCTTTATTAGCAAGCCTTACATCAATTACTCAGGGATAAAACATCATGTTTAGATTTACATTTGAAGAACTAGAAAAACGTGAGCAGCCTTACCTGTACCAGAAATATGATAAGAAAATAAAAGTTGGCTATTCTTCTGAATTGTTCAAATAAGTTCTTGGGTATGAAGTTCCAAAACGTGTACTGCATAAAAGAAAAGCAAAAATAAACCGCGTTGATCAGATTCGACTTCTTGTAGTGTTACTCTACCACATGATAAGCAGCACTGGATTTCAAAGCATAAAATATTTACTTTTAGATACAAAACTCATCATTCAAAATCAAGAGTGTCTGCTGACATCTTATCCATTTGTTAACCCAAGAAACAAACAGCTAAAACAGTACATAATCACCAGCACACATAAATTACCTAATTCCAGAGAATTCAAGAGAAAATGCAAACTAGCTTAACAAGAGTTCTATGTGAAGATCTTTATCAAATATAAACCCCCGCAGGTCAAGCTGAGACACACAAGTCCAGCATGTCCCCCATCCATCTCCCTGTGTGTGGCTAGTGTGAGTGTGACAGCGTGGCAGGCAGGGACGGATGCTGACATGAAGTGGTGACCAGTGTGAGACCAGGTCCCCATGGCAGGTGCACCCGAGGGCCCTTCCCATCTGGAGGGAGAGGAGAGGAGGGAGGACGCTCCAGCAGCCACAGTCTCCAAACTACACTCGGCTTCTGTGTTGACAAGAACGTCCCAGACGTCATGCACCTGCAGTGAACGCCGAGTTCGGAAACTTTTTAAATTTCCACTTGACTGATCTCCGGTTCTTGATGGCGATGCTCTACTGAAAGCAGAGCGCGCTCTGTCCCAGGTCCTGCGCCCTTCACGTCCATCCCCGGCCCCAGCCACAGCGCCTTCTTCTACCTCAAGTTCAGTGTCTCTCAGAACCTGCCGGCAGTGGGCAGCGAGATTTACGGCGCTCCTTCTCAGTTCCCACATAGCTTTAAGTCTCCAAATTAGAAAGTTTTGATAATATATGAGGTAAAATAAAATTTCATCTTCTACAATCCTTCCAAAGGTAGAGATCAAGTTTTATTCGCCTTTTAAAGTCAAACAGAAACAGAGACAAATCTCCAATACAGGGAATAAAGGATAGGATTGCCGTCTGAAACACATGCGTGGCCCGTGAGGCCGCTGGTGTGTCTGGAGAATAGAAAAGGACAGGAATCCACGCAGCCATCATGGAAGGAAGCTCTCGCACTCCCCGTGCCCGTGGGAGCCGCGAGAGGACAGCGAGGTGCGGCAGGTCCCACGAGAGGCAACGTTCGAGGTCAGAGTTGGCAGTTCCACCATCTACTAAGTCAAAACAGTCTTGCAGACGGGGCTAGAGGACTGGCACAGTGACGCGGGTCCTGGAGCAGGCACGTGTGACCTGGGAGTCCCCTTCTCTCCCACTGCATCGGGATGTGACAGGAGCGGCCCCGTGTGTACAACGGGTTTTCACACCCTGGACGGCTACCTGGGTGGACACCTGGTCTTGCTCTGTTTGAATGTCACTGTTCTGGTCGCCTCTTAGTCCCAAGTTCTACAGCTTACCAGGGAACTGGGACCGCCTGGGAATAAGAATCACTCAAATGCTACTTTATTCCAGCCAGGCACTGAGGTCCTGCTGCAGCCCAGGCCCACTATGCCTCTTGATTCCCACGCTTTACAGAAGAAAGCACGGCGTAAGCTATTCCTGCAACTAGTAATACTGCCGAGAAGAGAGCTATTAATTCCTGATGATGTATGTAAGAAAAGTGGACCCAAGAAAATCATTTAAATTTCATGAATGCACTGAGATGTCAGTAGTGCACGGACAATAGAAAACAAAAGGAGCGCTTTATGGTACACACACGAGCTGGCGCTGATCACAGCGAGCCAAGCACTCATTTTTCATCTTTGTTGAACTGTAACATCTACGTATGTGCTGAGGTGCATGGGGCACAGGACCGGCGCCACTGTGACCTCATTCGGGTATCAAGTCCTCCTCCTGCTCTGATACCATCAGTGGAAGTGCTTAACCTCGGGGATTCTGGTATCGAGGCCACGGGGTGGATAGAGCGGCTGTGTCTTCTGTGAGGAAGCAGGGAGACCGAGTCTGCAGGGCACTGATGCTAAGGCGATCAGCACGCCCCGCTCTCCTCACGCTCACCAAGCCCAGGCCCAGGCCCCGAGGCCCCTGGCGTCTTTACCTGAGCCGAGAGCCGGTGGCAGCAGTTGAACCTGATGTCTGCGCAGCGCCTCTCCTGGGGGCAAGCCGATCTCTGGTTTCCTGTTCCTGGCCTGGAGTGTAGCTTACAGAAGCCCCGCCTGCCCCACCTGTAGTCACGTGGCCAGGAGACAAACTAAGAGGAACTAGGGCGCCATCCTGCTGTGCCAGCAGCCAGGACAGAGGATGAGGCTCCTGGAAACCGCCGGAAGCCTCAGCTATCGTTTACCTGAAATGGATCCAAGCCCCACAGGTGTGCATGTGACCGTCCCGAGAGGGCACTGGGGACTGGCCAGCTCCTCCTGGGATGGCTGTCGCCCCCTGTGGAGTTGAGGCTCCCCTTTCACATGTGACTGGGAATCAGGATGTAAGGAGCAGAAGGCCATGACTGGGCGGGGCTGAAGCTGGGAGCTGAGGGATCATCCTGAAGGACCCGAGATGGGCTGCGGAGGGCTGGGCTCACAGAATGGCGTGGCTGAGGGCTCCTCGCCCACACTGTGGCCTGGGCACGTTCCTGCACCTGGGCCTCAGTTTCTTCACAAATACTTTGGGAAGAAGAATAGTGACCCCGTAGTGGGGCTTTAGAGCCTAAATGATATGACAGATGTGAAGTCATTTAACAAATGTCAGTTTTTCAAACACTGTCTACAGCTTCTGGTTGGTAGAGGTCATTCCCCATTTTCTAATAATGGAGAGTAAGTCAGCTTCCCTGAAGGCCGGGGCAGTACAGACTAGGCCAGTGTTTAGCCCCACAGCCTCCTGAGGCAAGGCAGGAGCCGCCTGGATTCTGTGTCCTGAAGTACAGTTGTGCACGGCGCAGCAGGAGGGAGTCGGCTGTCCCCGAGTCCTGGGGCTCTCCAGGAGGAGGGGCAGGGCCACGCGGGCAGTCATTTCCACCAAAGGCTGCCCAGCAGGTCTTCCCCAACAGGAGTGGAACTCTAATCAAGCACTGGCCACCACTGCCCGCACTTCTGCCAAGACAACAGACGACCTGTTGAGATGGCGCCTCAGCCCCATGCTCGCTCATCACGGGTCGACGCTCCACAACCCTCGGTTTAATCAAGGTGGATTTGCTAAGCTCAGGCTCTGTGGCACTCGAAAAGTCCTGACCAGGGGTTTTTCTTTTTTATTGTAGAAACAAAAATTTCCTTCCAAGAAAACAGATACATTGACATAGTCTCTAAAATCGGCTGTAAACTTGTGTTTTGCAAACTAAAACATAGTTTCATGCAGCCTGGGCTGTTATTGAAGCAAAAGCAATTATAAATCCTCAATGACATGTTCTAGAATTCCACTTCAGCTTGTGTAAAGCGGCAGGCCGGGCTGAGCTTCCGCGCCTCCAAGGGCCTCTGCCTCTCCTTCCCGGTGAGCTGAGCTGCTCCCACTTCTAGTCCTTTGAAACTTCCCACCTCCACCTCCCTGGCCCTGAGATGAAGGAGACACTCAGGCTGAGATGAAAGCGCCCCTGCTCCTCCAGTGCCCTCTCTGCAAGAGTGTTGACTCAAGTCTGCTGCTTCCTGCTCAAGAGCTTCCTCCTCGGAAGGGGCCTCACCACGAGAAGCTGTTTCTAAGTGAACCCCTGTGTGCAATTCCCGTGCAAGCTCCGCGGGGGTTCCTTTATCAGAACTGAGGTTCCCAGGGAGGGAGAAGGGTGTGCCACAGGGGTCCCCTTATCAGCACCAAGGCTCTGAAGGGAGGGGCAGGGTGTGAGACAGGAGTCCCTTATCAGCTCTGCAGGGAGGGACAGGGAGTGCGACAGGGCCTCTCAGCCCTGGGTGGCAGGTGCAGGAGTCTTTGGAAAGAAAAACACAGAAGCAACAGACTGGCTCCGCAACAACGCAACAACGCATGCAGCAGAGGGGTCGGGTGGGTGAGAATCACAGCTTTCTTGGCTCCCAAATCCCCAGCAGGGGCTCTTCCAGGAAGCCAAGCATCTTCACGTCCCGCGTGCCCCATCAAGCAGGTCAGGCAGGGGCCAGTCCTGTGCTTCATGGGCTTCTCCGTACAGACCACATAGGACTTTCCATATGGACCTGGAAGAGCTGGTGCCAGGGCCGTCAAAGCAAGAACTCTGTGCCTGGGAGGGAGAAGCTGGAGTACAGGGCATGTGTCGGGCGGGCCAGGGCTGCTGACATGCTGTGCAGACGGTCAATGGACGGAGCACACGTGGCACGCTGGGAACCTGAACGCGCCTGCGAGCTTGTGTTGGTGCGTGGGTCCTCTCCCCACACGTAAGCTGCCAGCTTAAGGAGACACTTGGGGTTTTTTTTGGCTCCCTAGAGAGTCGGTGAAGCATAGAAATCATCCTTAGTGGGTGTTACTCGAGAGCACACCAAAGTCATAACCACCAGGACTGTGAAGATGTGTTTTTTGGACCCAGATTTCCTCTTCAGTTTATTTCTTCTTTGGTTTACCAAGTCTGTGTGAAAGTGGAGGTCATTTATTTGGTTGGGATTTTGTTTCTAAGCCCTTTATCAACCCCATTGTGTTTCTGGAGATTAAAGCTATCATCATTTCTTTAACACTGCTGCTACAAATTGAATAAACCCATGAAAAGCTCTGAGAGGCTCACCTTTTCTGTTGTCAAGTATTTGTGAGAAACGTAGGACTCTGAGAGCTCATAAAAGAATTCAGCAGGTCTACCACAGGTCTACACATGGGATGCCCACATGTGGGTTAAGTGGGTCTACCACGGGTCTACACAGGACACCCACGTGTGGGTTAAATGGATCTACCATGGGTCTACACACGGGACACCCATATGTTAGTTAAGTGGGTCTACCATGGGTCTACACACAGGACACTCGCATGTGGGTTTAGTGGGTCTACCGCAGGTCTACACAAGACACCCACATGTGAATTAAGTGGGTCTACATGCAGGATGCCCATGTGTGACTTAACAGATCTGCCACACAGATCACACACAGGAGGCCATGCTGAGTTACGAGGTCTGCCGACTGGTGTGCACCTCCAGCACACCACACATGTGCTCTCAGATGTGCAGGTGCCTGCACCTGAGGTGACCCACTGTCTGGACCCAGACCCAGCAACTAAATGCGTATCCTGCTCTCAAGATCCACTTTCCAGGGTCCTCTACACGTGCAGAACATGCCTGCATGTCCAGGCCCCGCTGCTGAAGAGACGCACTCGGCTAGGGGAAGATGCCCATCCACGCATCCTCCAGACCTACAAGCTCGCACGTGAGCTCAGTGCTGCCCTCTGCAGGGCGCGCTGGCATGTGGCTTTACCAAGAAGCCATTATCCCTTCTAGGTACCGATGAGGAAACTGGCCAAGATGGTTGACGACAGGCACACAGCCAGGTACAACGCACGCGCATGCATGCACACACACGGGTAAGTGACAGCGTGATGTCCTAGACTTCACATCTGAGCTGCACCTGCCATGAATGAAAGGGCAGTAAAGACAGCGATGGCCGGCCTGGCAGATCTCAGTGTTTGGGGCAGCAGCGGGGACAGAGAACACAAGGGGGTTCTGCAGCCCACATCCTCCTGGGAGTGCAGCGGTGGTGTGACAGAGGCGCAGGAAGCACTGAGCCCTGCGGCAATCCCCCCGGGTGGGTCAGCAGTGGCCGCGCAGACCTGGACACGAGGCTACCTTGGAGGAGACGATCCTGTTGTCGGGGTATCTCTGTGGAATGTAGGCCTCTGCACCCGGAGGCGGCTCCTTGTGTCCCACGTAGATGGTCCGACTGTCCACCCAATTCTCTTCTCCTACACACTGTGGAGAGAGCAGAGTGTCAGCGGGTACCTCGGGATCCGCCTGCTCATCTGAACAGAGAGCCATCCCGCTGGCCTAGGGGACGCAGTGGGGCCCAGCCACCTCCCACAGCCTGAGCGCCCGGCTCCCCCGGTCCACAGGCCAGGGGCTGCTGGGCCATCCCCCTGGTGGTCTGTGCCCAGTGAGAGGTGCAGGGTCCCCCAAAAGCTGGTCGTCCATGGAAACGGTATGGGGTGGGCTCATTTAAGACAGGATACAATGGCCAGACCAAAGGCTTCCAGGAGAGAAAAGGCGATTTCCAATGAACTAAGAAAGCAACGCTTGATTCAAAATACAAGAATTACTCAACATCCCGGTTTCTACACTCAGTGAGGCTTTGCTGGAAACAGAAGGCAGTGTGGGACCGGCCGGCTATGGTTCAGAGACGGTGCTGGAGAACCACCAGGACACGCCTCTGCCAACCCCTGATGCGCGCACCCAGAGGCACTCAGTGATCCCCGCACAGCCCGGTCCTACCGGAACCGCAGACAGCAGCCTTCCTGTGCAAAGCAGTGAAGGGAGATGGACGTGTTCTCCGTGGAACAGACAGTCAGGGACCCACCAGGAGCAATGTGGGCACTAGAATGGAAGGGTGGGCCGGCTGCCTCTGCCCCTTGACTCTAGGCACAGTCCCTCAGCCTCCGCGATGACCCTCAGCCTTGGCCCCTTGGCTCCAGGTGCTATCCCTTGACCTCTGCCCCTAGGCCCAGGTGCTGATCCTCAGCCTCCGCCCCTTGGCCTCACGTACAATGACCTTCTGCCTCCGCCCCGTGGCTCCAGGTGCTATTCCTCATCCTCAGTCCCTTGTCCCCAGGTGCGATGACCTTCTGCCTCCACCCCTTGTCCCCAGGTGTGATGACCCTTTGACACAACCTCATCATCCCAAGAGGTGCAGGCACTGAGCCCAGAGTTGTCAAGAGATGGAAACAGGCGGCAGAAACTAAACATGTGATGTGGTCAGGAGAGCCAGGGTGAACAGGCAAGTGTGTTGGAGCACTGCGCTAAGCAGGATTCATCCGGCCTCACAAGCTGAGCTGTTCGCCTGCAAGCTCTGGACCACCATGCTCTCCTTAAACAGAATTTCGTATCACTTCTCTTTGACAGAGAGGAATACCAAACCGATAAGTACCACCTAGAAAGCCTGGATCCTAACACGAAACGGATCCATCGGCCAAATGCCTGAGAAAATCAGCATCAACCCACACAAACAAGCTTTCCTAACGTGACAGTACGGGTCCAGTCCGACCACGTGACCTTGCCCACAATGACTAATTAATAAAGCACTAAAGGAACAAATCGATAGCTGAGAGGCCAGCAACGCTGACGGCACTGAGAAACTTGCTACGCGGACGACGTGAAGGATCTAGACTCTGTCCTGCACATTCATGCGCCTCGCAGCATCAGCACGGAGGTACTCCTCCACGCTAGTCTCCGTGGAAACAGGAAGACCCCAGCATAACAAGATGCAGGTGATGGGTGTGGAGCTGTAGCTGCAGACGGAGGCCATGGGCTCGGAATCGCAGCAGCCTGCGATTGGTTGGAGAGCGAATCTCGTTTCCCCTGGCAGGCCCCAAGCTGGAAGGGGAGCCCCAGATAGGTGGCCATTAAAGCAGTCGTCCTGACCACCCTCTGCCCAGTGCAGCTGAGGTTGCGGGTCTAAGTCCATCGTCCTGTGAGGTCTGTCTGTGCTCCCTGATCACTAGGGGCCATGCACCGATCTCCAAACGCTTCTACTCAGGCTACAGGAAGGGGCATTATGAAACCAGACTACAGAAGTAGACCACCCACGCTCCATGAGTGTTAACACTTTTGCCATATTTATACCAGATGATTTTTAAGTGGAAATAGATTATGAATATAGATTTTTTTAAAAATGTCATCTGAAAGTATTCATCCCCTTCCTCTTTCTAAAAATGTGGACAATGGATGAGGAGGAAAAGAAAAAACTATATAGTTACCTAACACTCCCAAAGGGTAGAACATCCCTGGCTATGTTAATTCTGAAGGGAGAAAGGTCCAAAGCCACTCTGCCTAGTGGACTGCAGGCCACTGGGAGCAGGTTTCCGCTGTCCGCCATACCTGATCCTGCTGGCCAGTGAAAACCACACACATGTGTCTCAGCTGAATGAACCAACAACATAGACAAGGAAGACTGCGAGACCACAGAAGAGTTGGGAAAACCGTCTTCCGCAGAGAATAGGACTGCCTGCGCACAGCGTGCCCCCAGGGGCCTGGAGCCAGCTGGCAGGGAGGCCACCGGGCACAGAGTGAGGCTCCCAGACTCGGAGGCCGGCCCTCCTCAAGCCCAGGAGGAAGAGGCTCACCCCAGCACTCCTTCACACCACGCAGACTTGTGCCGTTCACGTTTCCTTTTGATCATTACACGTGTCTTCCTCGTTATGAGGAAAATACAATCTCAAACACTCGCTTGGTTTTGGATCTACACAGGAGTCGCGGCCCCGCCACGTCCTGCGTTTTCTCCTCAGTGTGTGGGGGACAGCCTGTAATCTGGAATCCTGACACTAAGCGAAGGCCGCACCCCGTCCTGCCATGTGAACCCTCAGACTGTGCTTTGCCTGAAGAGCCCAGACAACCTGGAAACATTCCAGGACATATCAGAAACAAAGCCATTCCCACAGGTGACCTATCATCCCGCCACATCAAGTGAGCTGGAAGGACACAGGGGTATGACCTGCCACCTTCCCGATGAAGCCCGACGGCCTCCTCTGTCACCTCACTACGTCTCAGGCTGTGGGGCTGGCTCCGTGCACAGAGGGCCGTCATGGCTGCTCTGATGCCCGCACAAGCCTCAGGTGCCCTCGCTCCAGGCAGGCCTTTCTCAGCAGCCCTGGGCTAACACCCTTCTCTTCTTCTCACCCAGTGATAGAACAGTGTCACAGCTGCCCGGGCAAGGTGAGAGCCCTGTCTGCAGCTTTTCCGAAGCTCCTGGGGAGGCGTGGTGTGCCTGCTGTCCCCCGACCAGGCAGCTCAGCGCAGAGACCGCTGACCCCCAGGGACTCTGGCAGCTCCTTCCAGGTACAGGCTGGTGAGGACTGCAGAGAGCTGAGTTCTGTTTCAAACTGAATGAGGCCCGGCCACCCCCTGGGAGGAAAAGATGGAGGCAACACTCTCGACACACAGTAGGTCCCCTGGTGAAGGAGACCCACTCCCGGCTCTAGTTAATGAGGTGGGACGATAAAGAAGGCCATTTCTCATCGCCCTTCTGCCTGCTGTGGAGGAGGGAGATTCTGCCGCCCACTCTGCTGGCCTCACACCCGCAGTCCACTCACAGCGCCGGTGTTCCCAACCCCTGACCAGCTCGGAGCCACTCGGGCAGAGCGCCTGAACGGAGGCACGTGTGAATTCTCTTCTGCCGGACCCCGACAGCCAGCCAGGAGACGAGGAGGGCAGCTTCAGACACAACACCCCCCACACAGGCCTTATTCTAGAAGAATCATGACAGTAAGTAGCTCCACCAGGAGAGGCGCGCACCTCAGAGCAATCCCACGTGGACTTGTTTCTGCTGAAATGGAATTCCCATGCTGAGGGACCTCCATGAACCTTCCCGGGACAGGAATCCGCAAGCAGACCTGGCCATCAACTGTCTGGTGGCCTCTGAGCCGCCTGGACAGGAAGGAACAGCTTTCCCTCCACCCGCAGGGTGACTCCACAGTATGCATTCCTCGGCACTGCCAGGGGCTCCTCGGTCAGCGAGGGAAGGCACAGGCCTGTGTCCCGCAGAGGCCTCCTGGAGCAGGCAGGCTGTGAATTACATGTGACACCGTGAACATGCTGGATAAGATGCGCCAGGCGTGACAAGCTTCCCATTCGTGCCAACCCTGCAGTGTGCGCTGCGTGAACCCATTAAAAGAGAGAACCCGGGACGCCCCACACGACCTGCACTGAGCACCCAACACACACATCCTGGGCTGGCACGAGATGTTTCTGCGAGATGGGTCTGCAGGGCAGAAACCCAGCCACCATCACCCAGTCAGACCCCACGTCCCTGCACACAGGGCTCCCCTGGAGAGCACACGCATCCTCTCACATGCACACTGTGCTCCAGGGCGGAACCCAGAAGACACAGTCGCTGGCCCCAGGCCACTGGCTAGTCCCTGCAATGGAGCAGACAGACAGACGGGACAGACAGACTGGCGGGACAGCACCTGCAGCCTCCTGCACCCACGGAGCTGTCAGCAGAGCCCGCCCGCCAGAAAGCGAGCCACGTGGCCAGTCCGACAGGAACAGAGGCGCACTGAGAACAGGTCTGCACAAAGGAGAACATTCATGTACACCCAACCCAGAGACCGGCGGCTTTCAAATGTTTTCACTGTGACCTGGGGGAAGAAGTACGTTTTAAGTCATGACCCTGTGTCAGCATGGAGCACGCACCCTGGCCCCGTGTGCCCCGTGTGTCTCCTGCAGTCCTGCTTGGCTGTCGTGTTGGTTTCCACTGAGCTGCAGCCCGCGACAGAAAAGGCCGCTCACTCGTTCTTCCCACCACATCTTTGGGGAGTTAAGTGGCTGTTTTGGTTTTTTGTGAGTGGGTGTGGAATGTCCTTACGTTTGTAATTTATGGATCAACATTTCAGCCACCTTGTAAGAGCATCTGATTGAAATAATTTCAGGGTGGGGGTCTGTGTTCTCCCAAAGCATCATCTCCCATCTGTCCAAGGGTAAAAGCCAAGACACTCAGGATATCCCAGTGACATCATGGGGGAAAGACGGCTCCCAGAATGCTCTGCCCACCTCTGGGCCCAGAGATACAGAGCTTTGGTTTTAAGACATCTCGCTTCAAGGTTTTGGACAGACGAGATAGGAAACCTAGGGCCTTTAGCAGTTTTGAATCTTAAAGAAAGATCTCAGAACCACACCTAGTGAGATTTGCTTTCATAGAAACTCATTTAGAAAAAGGAATAAAATCAGAGTTGTTTTGGCCCTGTTCTTCATACAGGTCTTTCTCCAGAGCCTCTGACCCTTGACTCAGTTTCAGGTTCTGTCCTCTCCAGGTGGAGGAGAGGGTTTCTGGACCCTCCTTGGAGCCGAACAGGAAGAAAGGATCTGGCAGGCGTGGTTTTTGAGAGCCAATGTTCCCAGAACACCAAGCACCTAACTAACTTGCAATAAGGAAAACCCACCGTGACTCTCAGTACGTCAACAGTGTTCACACTGTGGTGGAGAGCCAGACGAACACTGGTAACATGTGCAAACCTACACGGAGAACCGTTTCAGCCAGTTTTAAATCCACGACCCTAGACAGATGAGCTCACCTATCCTTCCTCCCAACGGCGGTGACCTGCACCAGGCAGACATCTGCACAACCATTTCTGTCCTGCGCACTGGACACTGAGACAGGTGAGAAGAGCCTCCTGCAGGTGGAGCAGGTGCCGCCCTCCCTCCGTCCCTCACCGTGGGAGGCAGGTCTGACCCACCCTCACCAGGAGCCACAGCATGGCTGCTTCCCCAGCCAGCTCTCCCCTCCGGCACGCACAGGGGCCGAGTCAGGAAAGGTTCTGTCTACACTGCAAAAGGCCGGCCTGTCTGACCCACAATGGCGTCTGCCTTCCCAGGGTCCCGGCAAATACACAGGGGGGTCACCGTTACTGGGAGCTCCAAGGAGGCCCTCTGCTTGCTGTTTTCAGAGATGGAGGAGGGAACAAGAACCCCCCAGGCACCTGCTGGACCCCAGGGCTCAGGGAAATAAGACCAGCAGCTGGAGGAGAAGGGCGAGAGGAGGGACATTCAGACCAAAGAATAGTGAGTGGAGGTGTGTCCGCTGCTCGGGCTGAGCAGTAAGTACGCTAAAACAGAGTTACGGTTTGCAGGCCTGGAACCAAAGGGCAGGAAATGCTGTGTGGACCAGCAGACACCGGGTTGCCAAGGGCCGCCCGACAGCAGCTCCGCAGTTAGCAGCTCTATTGTGGGGCTGGGGAAGCAGCAGGAACACCCCCCCCCATCAGAAGGTGGGACAATGAGAAGATCCTCATGCGGCCCAGGGCAGGGAGGAGGCCAGAGGAGGCCAGCACCTGAGCGTTCCTGCAGGGCCACAGCACAGTCGGCTGAGACTCGGAGGCCACAGGTCCAGTCTGCCTGCAGGGCCTCCATGGACACGGGAAAGGCCCCTGGGGCTTCCCGATGCAGCCATCCCCTGTAGAAACACTTAAAGTCATATAGCTGATCATGGAAAGGGACCTGGAATATAAAAAGAACTATTACAACTCAAAAAATAAACACGCAAATAGCAAGGACTTGAACAGACATTTCTCCAGTGATCTGCAAATGTCCAGTGTGCACATGAAGGGAAGCTCAACAGCCTCAGTCAGCAGGAAATGCAGGTCAAAGGGCCACGTACTGCGTGACTCCCCTTACAGGAAACAGGGGACTCTGCAGGCACAAGGCCGGGCGGGGGCGGGGGGGTGAGCGAGGATGGGCCGCCTGCGGTTGGCCAGGTCACATGGAGCAGGTGGGCCTTCAGACCCCCCAGCCCTCTCGGCAGTCTCTCGTGGGACCCCAGCACTGCGCCTGCCTGCCTCTGAGTCACTGCGGCGCCACCCCGCCCGCCCCGCCCCATGGCCTTGACTTTGCCAAAGCTCCCCCCACCTTCCCACCACTCTTGGCAAAAAACGTGACTTTTACTAGAAAGTGGGATTTTCTCAATTGTAGGGGAAACGAGAACGTTTTCATGGTTTGGTTTCAATTAAGCATCTCACAGTGGATGAAGCTGAGTTCAGTACATGTCTGCAGGAGAAGCCTGACAGTGGAGACACTGGGAGGAAGGTCTACTTGAAGCAGGCAACTCCAGCAGGTGCTGCTGCAGCCCCCCCTCCCCGTACCCCGAAAAGAGACCCAGAAGGTGCAGACCTGAATTCTACCAGCACCTCCAAGCAGACCGCTGCCTCCCAGGGCTGCACGGAAGGACAAGATGTTTGTGATTCAAATTCAGCAGAAAGTGGCAGAAGTGCCCAAAGTCACCAAGCTTCCATGGTGGGCACCAGCTCCCAAGCCCCACCCTCCACTGGCCAGGTCAGCCGAGACGCCTGAGTTGAGGGGAGTGAGGCTGGCTGCGGGAAGGGCAAAGAGTTTTCAACGACGCTAAAATCAATGTTAGCCAGTGTTAGTCGCCTAATGGAAGTCTCGAATTTCAGCTGAAACAATCAAAACCCACTAACTGAGTTACCCTGTGGACAGAACACAAGGATGTCGCACAGCCTCAAGTGCAGATCAGCTTCCACGGCGGTCCCCCTGGGGGCAACCTTCAGATGTACAGGTATCGGTGGCAGAGCGATTCCTGGCTCTGGCATCCACTTATGGCTTATAACAGCACAAGGCCTTCTTCACGGATAGGTCAGAAAACTGCGTGGTGTTTCTAAACAGACGTGCCCTTGGGGCTCCGACTCCCGTGGGGTTCACATTCTGGAAAAGAAGCTACTAGGCTCTGGTTCTCTAGGTCTCAGGCCCACGCTGGGAGCGCCTTCTCCCTCTGCACCGGGTGGTCTTCGTTCTTGAGTTCAAGGACTCGCTTGGGTATAAATAAAAACAAGTGCTGAGCGCTCGACTTTTGTGAGGCTGAGCATGCCCACGAGTCTCCCACCAGGCTTCCCAGTGCCTGCGGCAGGCATGAGGCCACTGGGGTGAAGCGGGACCCCACATTGTTCTCGCTAGATGTGCATGCCCCTTCAGTTCTCGCTAGATGTGCATGAGCATCTGCACCTGTTGGAGCCCAGGATCAGACACTGGCTGCCTTCTCGTGGCTCGTACCAGTCAGGGGTGGCGACCGAGCTTTTTCCCTTCCTCTGAAAATCTTGGATATTTGCAAGGCTCTTGGTGGTGTTTTTCTAATATAACATATTTTTAGACACAAAATCATTTAGATCACAAAAGCACATCGATTGTCCACAGATTCGGAAACACACTCAGTCTGGAAACCAACACTGGTAATTTACCAGATCCAGAACCAAAATAAAAACATAATGCTGACCACGAATGATGCTGGCTTGCTCTGGACTTGGCGGATTCCGAGTCCACCGCAGCTGGAGGAGGCGCTGGGCTCCGCGAGGGCTCGGGTGCTGGGGCACAGTGGGGAAGGGCCAGCGACAGGGAACCTGCCAGCCAGAGTGGCAATCGTGCTTGGAGCATTTCAACCGGCCACTCTCATTCTTGGGAAAGGTACATGAAGCAAAAATAACCACGGAGTTCATGGGGTCCCCCATCATCTGGCAGAAGTGAGCAGAAGCAGCCCGGGTTCCGCAGCCGTGGTCCAACCTCGTGTGGGAAACGGGAGGCCAGGGCAGAGCAAGGAGACCCGGGTCCTGTCCCAGTCTCCTGGTGGTTGCGAGTGATTCGGAGAAGGCACTATGTGCCTGGTCACCACACTGCAGAGATGGAGAGGGCCCCACCTGAGGCAGCTGCTGGGGACCAAGTGTCCCAGTGGGTGAGGTACTGGGGACCAGCAGCTTCTCCTTCCACCACATGCCAATGCTCTTTGGCCACATAAATGTCACAGATGCGTTACATACATATATATTCCTGTATGTCACACACAGGCTCCAGTCTCCCCAGATCCAGGGCCCGAGCCTCCCTCTGTGGCCTCGTGCTGGCCGAGCGGTGTGCAGGAGCACTGCGGGCTCAGGCATCGGGGTTCTAGGCCAGGCTCCCCTTCCACCATCAGGACAGAATCCCGTTTTGATGCTGGCCCAAGATGAAGGCACCGCGCTGAGACAGTGCTCAACTCCTGGCTGCAGCTGCCAAGGGCCGAGGTCCTGGCTCCTCTGGGCCACCCCTGACGCACCCCAGTGACACAGCTGCTGGCAAATCCCACAGTCCCTCCAACTCCATGGCCCAGGTGGTACGACACCATGGCCTCTGCGTGTCCCAGCCTTGGAACTGGGACGGCACTGGAGCCAAGCAGGTTGGAGCAAGGGGTAGGGTCTTCTGCACCTGCTAGCCAGCGCCAGCACAATGTGGTCAGAACACTGCCTAGCCAGCATGGAGGACCAGGCTCAGAGAGGGGCACGGAGCTGCTGACACCCCAACCTTCCTACTCACAGGTGCCCAGGGCTGTTCTGCTCTTCCGGCCACACGCCTTACATGAACGCCCCCTCACCGTGGTGGATACAGACCCTGTGTCCCAGTTATCAGACGTACAACAGAAACAGCCCAGAGAAAATGGGTCCCAGCACACGGGCCGTGGAAGATGCTGTGCCGAGGGCAGCAAATCTAGTCCAGTCACAAGACTCATGTCCACACCGCAAGCATCCAGCCTCCACATTCCTCCTGAGCACTACAGGAAACGCTCACCAGTAGCCGGGCACGAAAACCAACTGATTTCTATATTTATCTCCCATGCCTGATTCCTTCCTTCTAAAGACGAATTAGCCAGAAAAGTAAGCAAATGTATCCAAATTCACAAACAAAAACATGCTCCTATACATGTGGGCTTTTAAGAAGCTGAAATTATATACCTTCCAACTGCGTTGTAGGCATATTTGCAAAATATTGAATATATATCTAATGAAGACAAGCGCGGGGCTCTGAGTCGGTAATTACTACGCTCTGTTTGGTGAAAATACTGGCAGATTGGATAAAGTACACAGAACAACTTCAGAAATCCCAGTTCAGCTGCTGCCTGTGAGCTTGAAAATCACCCGCCCGCCATCCAGGGGGAACCTCCAGGCACCCGGGCTGCGGCTTTGTCTCAGAGACAACTGCCTTGGAGCCAGGCTGAGCTCGCGGAGGGCCACAGGTGGGCCCGCTCTCAGCGTGAGGCTGCAGGCTGGCGGGGCGGGCGCAGAGCCTCTTGGCCGCCTGGCCATCTTCACCCAGCTCACCAAACACCATCCTGGGTGTTAGAACAAAAGGAAGAACAGCAATGAGGACCCAGGATGGAGGCCGAGAGGGAAAGGAAAGAAACCAGGAGGGAAAGCGGCTGCTCTGGAAACAGCACAGAGCCAGGGCCCGAACAACCTCGCCAGCCCCAGGGACAGACGTCGCAGCACCCAGGCTGCCCACAGCCCTTCCTCTCGCTCCTCAGCCAAGTTCAGGGAGCTGACTTAGCTCGCAGCCTCTCTCCTACTCCTTTATCTGCACGGGGTCCCACCGCCCCCACCCACAAGCTCCTTGCAGAGACATGTCTGAGAGTACCCCCAACATCCCCGAGTCACCACCAGACACCCCACTGCACAGGGCCCCGATGTCCACGAGTCACCACCAGACACCCCCACTGCACAGGGCCCCGATGTCCACAGTCACCACCAGACACCCC
>PVJS01015916.1:0-38207 GCA_004027185.1 Glis glis
GAGAGAGAGAGAGAGAGAGAGACAGACAGACAGGGAGAGAGAGAGAGAGAGAGAGAGAGTGTGCGCGCGTGCACAAGCTGAGGTTGGCTGCGAACCCGGATCCTCAGGTCTCCGCCTCCCAAAGTACTGGGATTACAAGCGTGCGCCACCACGCCCGGCCTCATCATTGATATTTTTAATGGTACAAATTGAGTCATATTCTTTCCATCTATTTTATCCCATGAAAATGCTTGTGTCCCTTTAATCATCTCTTTAACTGGCTTTAGGTAAGGACCTATTGACCTTCTAACCTTGACATTCACTATTATAGTTCTTTCCTGCTGCCTCTGATGGTTAATATGCCCACCTGGCCTGTATTATTTTAGAGTCTTGTTCTCACCATTGCTATCAATGAGCTTAATTCTATTATGGTCTGTCCTGCTTTTTCCCCCCCTTTGAGATTGGGCTACTCTGATGAATAAGCCCTAGGCCTAGTTCTCTACCCCTGTCCACCTGAGGACATGAGGATCTCCCTGTAAAATATCAGAGAGGTTTTATAGTTGTCAGCTAAGTATTCAATTGGAAATTAATGCTCTCAGCTTTTTCTTTTCTTCTCCCTTTAGTTTAGCATTAGCCAACAAGACGCATTATCTTGTTAATACTTTCCTCAAATTTCTCCAAGTCCTCATAGAGCTTACCAGATAATACTATCCAAATTCATCAGTGAAATTTATTTATTTATTTATTTATTTATTTATTTTCGCACTGGGGATTGAACCCAGGGGCATTCTACCTCTGAGCTACACCCCCCGCCCTTTTTATTTTAATTTTTGTTTTGAAACAGGGTCTCATTAAGTTGCTGAGGGTCTTGCTAAGTTGCTGAGGCTGGCCTCAAACCTGAGACCCTCATGTCTCAGCCTCTCAATTACTGGGATTATAGGTGTGTGCCACCATGCCTAGTTCTCATCAGTGAAATTTTAAACCATTTGCTGGCTACCCCGTGCCAGGAGTGAACTCCCACTATCACTAGTCAAGGGCCTTGATTGTTAATGAGAAGGACAGTAATCCTGCTCCAAAATTCATTTTAGCACCTGCTTTCCATGATCGTTCTTGGTTCCGACTGTCATAGAGATTAGTGTGAAGGATACTTAGTAGGGCAACTTGTTGGGGATACTTATTGAGGTCAATACCTGGGGAATGAAAAGGTAAAGAAGCGATATGGATCAGAGGGAGGGGTGGAGGTGCCTGTGGACCCAGCCTCAGACAGCCCTAAGGTACTTTGAAGCTACAATCTATTTTTGGTCTTATCCTGAGTTGTCCTGCAATGGCCAGGTTTATATCCTGCCACCAATTTAATATTAATCAGATAGAGACGTGGGCTACTACGGGAAGGGATATGACTTTGGGTGACCACCTGTACATGCTTCCAGAATCTTCCCACATGAGGGGAAAACATACTTTCATTGGAGGAGTACGAGGTTATGGTATTGCTGTGTCCATTACAGTAATTAATGTATTTAATGTCGTTCTTTTTTGCTTTATAAATAAAATCAGATGTAATGTGATAAATATGCACAGCTCCTATTTGACACTAGAAAATTCTGGGCAGCTGGGAAAACAGACTATTATCTTGAAAATCGGTAGAACCTGGGGTCTGCCTCATGCACAGGTAAATTAGGTGCTCTGTTCCATGTTTTGAGTGATCCAGAGAATCTTTACTCCTTAAAATCTCTCTCTGTGTGTCTGTGTGTAGGGTTGTATCACTTTTAACCTCACTATGATATATAATTACAATGTACCAATAAAAGTATATTAAAAGAAAATCTCTACTCCAACTACAGTCTTTCTTTATTTCTTCCCATTCGCCTGTTTCCTATACTCTAAGAAAGGGAAAATTTTGAGTAATTTTTATAAAACTTAGTGCATGCAGTAATCAAAGATAAAAGTCTCCCATCCAAAGTTCCATATGCTAAAGGCCATTTTCCCCAGGGAAGCAATCCTAAAAGCTAAAAGATCACACAGATTAGGATTCTTAAAATCTGTTGTTAAAACATTGTCAAAGACAACCTAGAGTATAAGATAAGTAAAGTGTCCCCCACCTCAGGTTGGGGGTAGGTGGTGGATGGGGATCAAAATATGTTCCCTGAACCAAGCAAGATGATGATCTGCAGAATGGAGACTCTGAGGCACCCTTCCTGTGTGTTTATTCACATCCAGGATTGCTGCTGCTCTGGCCAATCCCACATCATCTCTTATCTTACAGGACACTGTCAACCTTCACGGATCAGAGGAGACATTGGGAAGAGGTCATTTTACTCATGCTCTCTCCTGCTGCAAAAACTCACACAGATCTCAGGAGTTCATGTGTTTGTTTTGTGTGTCTTGCTCCAGTTTAATAAAGACTTTTGTTTCTATTTAGCCCGTTTAAGGTTCCATAAATAGGGAGGTGGATAGAAATAGACACTTCCCTGCCAACATCCAGGCTGCCCTGCATGTTGAATTCCAGATACCTGTCAAAAATGTTCTGATTTGAAGAAGCTAGCGAGCCTCTGAGAGGTAGAGGCCTGCTTTTAGAGAGACAGAGATCTCCAAGAATGTGATCCCCTCTTTGTCTCTACCCCTAGGGTGGGAAGGAATCAGAAACACCTGTCACCATGAGGAATTAGAAGTATAAGCCAGCACAGCAGGACAGATGGCAGAAGCCCAGGTGGAGTGAGGAGAGTGTGGGTATAGGGGCCATGCCCCCTTTCCTATTTACTCCTTTTATAAATTTTAAGCTTTTAACACATAAATTTTCCCCAGGATTCTTATTTCTGTGACTAGCTCTTTACTCACCATGATAGTTTGCTCATAGAGATGGTAAATGGCTGCAGAAGGTCGACCAGATGGCTTGATGACTTCATTTACTCTCTCTCTCTCTCTCTCTGGGAAAAAAAAAATGGAAAGAAATCCCAGCTACTCATTCTCTTGCAGGCAGGGGTGTGCGGTGATCACTTCTGCAAATGAAAAGATGAACATGCTTATTATGTGCCTGGAAGCTCTGGGGAATCTAGAGACACTTTCTGCTCTACCATTTTATTTGAGAACATAAGGAATTAATTGTACACCTTGCTGAGGGGGAAAAAAGGCACATTGTATATTCCAAGTATCCAGATCTTTCTTTTAGGATTAGAATATGTAGCTGACACAGAGAAAATACTTTCAAGATGTTGTAGGAAAAAAAGAACCTCAAGACTCCAGCTCTTTAGAATTCAATATTATTCAGCACCTGCATGGTTTCATATCTCTGTGGGGGCAAACATGTCTATTGTTTCTCAGAGACTATAACCCAGACATCCTCCCCCCTCCATAATCAAACATGAGTTCCCCTGGAAGATACAGAAATAAAGCAGGGGAGAAGATATAAGAACTCCTCCCAAGAGTTGCAAAATATTTCCAGATATGAGTGTTAAAGAATGATTGCCTGCTTGGCGATTTGCAGGCACAATCTGAAAGGCAAACGCATAGTTGTGCAGTTTTCATTCAAACTGGATTCCAGTGTAAGTCCAGCATACAGCCTGTGCAGAGGTACCTGACAATGGATGGGGAGGGACCAACGAGAAGAATGGACAGGGCATCTGCAGCCATACCCAGGTTCCTTTCCTTAGTTGTATGCTCTTTCCAATCCTCAGTTTCCCCCTTTGTACAATGGATTTGGCGATATATATTTCAAATTGCTATTGTGATTATTAAATGAGAATGATGGACAATAAATTCCCTATGCAAAAGAGACATTTAAGTAATACACTCCACGGGGCTAACTCCATGGGAACAGCATTCTCAGATTGACCCCCCCCAACACTTTCCACAGTGCCAGGTGTATAGTCGGTGGTCAAAAATATTTGTGGGATAAACAAATCATATTAATTCTTTCCCATCTTCCATCGCAGTCACTCTGTGAACTAGCTAAAATGCCTCTTTTCCTGTCAAGGAAAGACTACATTGCCTTAACCAGGAGAAGCTGCAGCAGGGCCTTGGTTTCCAGATTCATGCATTCTATACTGTCCTTTTAGAAATATAAATACAAAACAACCACTTTAGAGAATAATTTAGGGGGAAAAGTTTAGCAAAGTTGAACATGGAATGAACACCTTCAGACTCAGCAAGTCACATTCCTAGGTACATATCCCCGCAGATATATATCTTTGCATATAAGTTTACTGTGTTAGTCAGCTTTCCATTACTGTAACAAATACCTCAGAAAGTCAACTTATGAAGAGAAAAGGTTTATTTTGGCTCACAATTTTGGAAGTCTCAATCCATGACTAATTCACCCTCAAATTTGGGGCCTACAGTGGGGCACGCTTGGCAGAGTAACGTCACTTGCTTCATGCCTGGGAATTAAAAAGGAGAAAGAGGAAGAGACCAGTGTCTCACAATCGCCTTCAAGGCCATGCCTCTAATGACCTAAAACCTTCCATTAGGCCCCACCTCTGAAAGGTTCCACAACCTCCCAGTAGTGTCACAGACCAAGCCTTTAATACATGGGCCTTTAGGGGACATTCTAGATCAAAACTATAGCCGGTGCATATACAAAATATTCATGTTTATAATAGTAAACAAGAATTTAGGAAAACAACTTAAGTGTCAAGTAACTACAGAATCAATATATTCATCATATGGTATCTTATAAGAAAATTAATAAATGTACATGACAGCATATATGACTCTCATGTAAGTAAATTTTTTTTTGCGGTACCGGGGATCGAACTCAGGGGCGTTCTACCTCTGCGCTACACCCCCTGCCCTATTTTTTTATACTTTATTTTGAAACCAGGTCTCATGAAGTCACGGAGGGCCTCACTAAGTAGAGAGAGAGAGAGACAGGGAGAGAGAGAGCTGAGGCTGGCCACGAACACGGATCCTCCGGTCTCCGCCTCCCAAAGTACTGGGATTACAAGTGTGCGCCACCACACCTGGCTCATGTAAGTAATTTTGAGCAAAAAGATGCCATTTGAAACATATATGTGTAGACTATATTTTGAATGTATACATATGGTTTAAAACATGCACAGTTCCTTATGTTGCTTAGGGGTACACACGTATGTAATTGAAATACAAAGAAATTCATGGAAGATTGAACACTATATTAAGAATACTTGTTACTTCCAAGGTGAGAAAGGGGGTTGAAATCCAGCTTGACAATACAGCAAATTTCACAAAGGAAAGTACTTGAATGTTTGATATTTTAGAGAGGTGGTGGGCACGAGGTGTTTGATGAGTATTCTTTTTTTGTATCTTTAAAAAATGAAAGTGTTTATATAAAAAGAATCCTGAAACTCTTTTTACTCTACTAAAAAATTAGATTAGGGGAATCCTACAGAACTCACCCAGCTCTCTATTCTAAAGATAAATAACTCAAGGTCTCAGAGAAGTGAAATGGTTTGCCTAAAGGAATACAGTAAGATGTCGAAAGATTATCTAATCTGGGATTAGAACCCAGATTTTTCAGGTCCTGGGCCAAAGATTATTATGTCGATCTTTCTAATTACATTTGGTCCAGTTCCTTTGTCCTTGTTACAGACAGGAGCCCAAATGCCGGTGTGAGCCAGGCCTCAGAAAGGTTCAGACACATGGCCGGTAAGCCATGCATACAAGAGGGACAAGGAAAAGGCTCAGTGAAGCCAGGCAGGCAGAATGTTCTGGAGCAGTTCTTTAAACAGTTTCTCCAAAGGCTCCGATTTTCCTGCCTTGGGGAGATTGTGAGGATTCACTACATTTTCACTCCTGATCCTTACAAAACTAGGACCACAAGAGGCACATCTGGGTTTCACTATTAAGACATTCAGATTTATAGGGAATTATAAAGGTTTATTGTCCTTAAAATTCTCAAGACAGGAGAATTCATAGTTAAAGATTCAGGATTCCTTGGAATAGCATTATGGTAGTAAGTTTATGAATAAACAAATCAAGTTCCTATGAGTAATGTGTGTGTGTGTGTGTGTGTGTGTGTGTGTGTGTGTGTGTTACTGGTGACTGAACCCAGGGACCTTCTAACTCCAAGCTACACCCCCAGCTCTATTTTCTTTTTATTTTGAAACAGGGTTTCACTAGGTTGATAGTAGGTTTTCACTACTTGCTGAGGCTGTCTTCCAACCTGTGATCCCCCTGTCTCAGTTTCCCAAGTACTGTGATTATAGGTGGACACCACCATGCCCGGCTCGAGTATTTTTTTAATGTACAAAATGAGACAAAAATGCACCCTAAGTAAAGGAAATACCAATGCCACTTTACATATTGCACATCAATACTCATATATGCTATGCAGTGAACTTTTAAACTCTCCTTCCTACTAAGCTTCAGAGCAGATGTGTTAGGTTCAGTTTGCTTTGTTAGTAACAGTAAGTTCGTCAGTGTCTTCCTCTTTTCATACATTCTGAGGCCTTTTTCATTTTTTTATGGGATCTAATTTTACTTTTATTTTATTTTTTTTAACTTTTTATGTTCCTTTATTGGTGCATTGTAATTATACATTTTGATATATGTCAGGGTATGAACATCATACATGCACACATTGCACATTTAGCCCTCCCTTCAATCCCTCATCTTCTTAATGCACACCTGTCTGTCCCATGTCTACCCTAGAGTCACAGAGTAACTGAGCTGCTCAAGATGGAAGAAGGTGGAGGATTGACTCAAGCGGGAAGCTCCACCCCTCTGTCTTGGGACTTTTGCAACCCCCTTCCGTAATCCAAGAGTTAGTAGCTGTTGCTCAGCCACGGCAACCTCATGCCATGGCACCTCAGAACTGGGCATCATCTCTGACCCAGCTCCAAGCCCTGCTTCATCTTCTAACCACAGAGACAATTCAGCCCAAGGCCCAGTACACCTGGCTTCATCTTCCCTTATCTCTCCTCCCACTCTTGTTAAAAAATCCCTACAATGTCTGGACTTGATCTTTTGAAAGCCTGTATCTCTCTTTTCCATTACTTCCTTTAACAAATATTCCCAAGTGGAGCAAGGGCCATGTTGGAGTCTCTCAGAAAACTTTTCCAGAAAAGCTCCATTTCTATTAGAATTTTGCTCAAGAAAATTTCACAGGTGGGGTTTGGTTCCTGGGTCTGCTTCTCAGTTCACAACATTTCTACCAAGCTATAAAAATGCTCCCACACCTCCCAGAGTGTTTCCATCACCATGCTGTGATCTAAACACCTGACACACACAACATAGAGGAGGAAAGGTTTATTAGGGCTCATGGTTTCAGTCCCTAGGGCAGCTCCAAGGCTTACGTGGTGGTGACAATGACAGGGTGAACTGAGGGACTCAGCTCTCACATCATGGAAGCCAGAAGCAGAGAAGAGAGAAAGCCTTAGAGCCCATGAACATAGACAGTTCCCAAGGACACAACCCTAGTGACCTACTTCCCTCCTCCAGCCACACCCTAGTAGCCGATGTTATCACCCAATAAAAACATTCAAATTATTAATCTATCAATGGATTTACCCACCCATGAGATTAGAACCCCATGAATTTTTCACCCCTGATTGTTTTTGCATTGCCAGTACATGAGCTTCTCCAGGGGAGAATCTGTATCCACATCCTAACAGAGAGATACCCGAGTCTGTGTCTGAGGAAGCAGTCAGTGGGGGAGTCCTGGGGATTATTTTCAACCTTGGGTGAAATCACACCTTCGCATGCTCTGGTTTATGTTGGGCTCAGGTGTGTGCTGATCATGCCATGTTTCTATGTCGGGGAGAGTTGATGTGTCTTGCTTCCCTTTGCTGATCACTGAGAAGAACAGGTTATGGTATAAGGAAGGATGAGGGAGAAGGAGTGAACCGTGACTGTTTGAGGGGGGCCCACTGTGATCCACAGGCAGGTGGGGAGAGTGGAAGGGCAGGACCTCCAGTACCGCGGGCAGGACTCGTGGTCCAGAAACAGGAGGCCTTTCCAAGAAGGAGAACAGCGGAGGAAAGAGCATTCAGGTCTGAGCATGCTGTTGGCCATTTTCATGTTCATGAAACTAGCCTCTGTGGCAGAGCCAGGCGAGGCCTGCCAGGAGCAAGCCCGGGTGACAAGCTGGGAGGGCCATTTGGATGCGATTTCATGTTTGCAAGAGGCTTCAACGTTCGTTTTGATGTTATCTCCTGATGAAGCCCTACGAAGAGTCCCAAAGAAGCACAAAAATAATTATGAGGAGATATTCATCCTACAACTCCCATCTTAGGTCTTGTTCCCAAACCACTTTTCTCTTTACTTGATAAATGAATGTCTTTGGTAAATTCTTCAATGCTTTTGTGAGTAGCACAATTGCATTGTCAAATTAAAATTTCTACTTGTAAAATCTAACATGTCAAAGCCACCTCAGTTTTTTTATGGCCCTATTTTACTATTTATTCATTAAGGATTGCTGAGAAATACATAGTTTGCATGTTTCCAATATGTCTCAATTTTGTTGAAATACATCTATGTTTTAATGGTGTCCCGGTTAATTACTAGCTGTCAGAGTGGCTGACCAGCTGATGGAGTTACACAGGCAAGTTGATGCCTTTTGAGTTCTTCCTTTTAGCTCTGAATTTTCCCAAAGAGATGATGCTAACCTTTGGAAGGTAGGCGTCTTCTCTACAGGAAAAGACTGCAGTATCAAAAAATCCATTACCTGCTAAGTTTACATTTCCCACCCTCTACCCATTTGCAGGTTAAGGAGGAGAATGCAGTCACTTACAGAGAATAAGCTCATCTAAGAAACAGTACTTCTCACCCCTACTTCTCACATATATGCAGACTTATATTTGGTTTTATCTCAAAATAAAATGGGATCCAACCCATACACCTTGCTCACAAGACTATCATTGATAACTCTCCACATTGCCCTGGAGGACCTGACCCACAAACAGCTCCTGTCACTTTTGTCACCTGTAGCAGGTAGGTTTGAGTGAAATCAAACATCATTAGTATGAGGGTTCCCAGGGAACCTTTAAAATAAATAAGAGAAACTTCCAGAAGAAGAAAACCAATGTTGGGATTTCGGTTATTATCGCAATTATCCCAGTGAATGGGGACGGGGGGGTGGCATGGTAACTTCACCCACTTTGTTTCTAAATGGGTCAGTGCTGTTTGAAAATATGTCAGGAAAGCTATCAAAACTTCTTGGCTTCAGGTTGTTGATCCTGAAATGCAGAACAAATATGGACTAATGAGGAGAGGAGAGGTCTCAGAGGGTCATTACAATGCGGTAAAAGCCTGAAAAACTGGGCTATCTTAAAGGAATGGAGTTTTGTGACATCCAAGTTCAGAAATTCACTAGAAATCAAATACTGACAAGGAGAAGATCTGATGATCCAGCTTATAGAGAGAATGTGAGTGAGTGAGAGAGAGAAAGATTCCCTGGGTTTCTCAGGGTGAGGAAAGCACAACACTGATGATATGAAAAATTACTTGGGGTTTTAAGGGCATAGCAATATTAAATAATATTAAATTCCATGGCAAAAACGATTCCATTTGCAATTCCTATCCTACATTTTGATTTCCTAAAGAAGGCTAACTCCATGCAGAGCTATTAGTTGATCAACACTTTCCTAACCCTTGCTAGTCTCCCTTGAGAGGGAGAGAAAGAGAGAGAATAAGTCTTGGGCTGGGAACCATCAACGAGCAATATCTAGCCAGAAATTGATAACTCGTACTGTTCCCTTTGAATTAATGTTTTCTGGTAGCTTTTATTTGTGGACTGAGTCTTGTTTTCCATTTATCTGGCGATATGAATTTTCCTGTAGAGATTATACTTATTTTAGTGAAAATGAGAGAGTTCATGTAAAGAAAAGCATTCACAGAGCAGTATATGTAATTCAAGATATGGCAAATTTTGAGCCCGTTATATGAATGACAGATGTTTTGGAAGCACTGTGTTAACACATAAACTATTCATATACCACAGTTCTTTAAATATTTGTTCCTTAAAGTAGGTCAAACATGTCCCTTGTTTATACTATTACTTTCTTCGCATGTTAGTTCTTCATAGATGCTTTTAAAAAAAATCATTTCTTCCAGTACTGGGACATTTTTTCACTTTCCCAATTACTTGAGCCAAATTTAATGAGATTTTATGGTAAAAGAAACCTAACATGGAGTATTAGTTCCAAAAAGAGTCACGTTCCCTCAGGAAATCAGGAAATTGTTTTATGCCTAACAAAGTTAGATGAGGGTACTTGTTTGGAAAGCTCGGGGATCCTCTAATATCTAGTGCAATTGATGGGGAATAAAGATCATTATGTTTACATTCCGTCCCTCTCTTTAATCAATTTTTCTTTTTCTGTGACTGTTTCTGCCTTTGAAAAATAGGACTGGAAGGAGAAATAAACAAGGTGGCTGAATGTGGAGGTGATATGGGGAGAGTGTTGGGAAGTAGGTGGATGGGCGAAAATAAAAGCAGAAGACTAAAATTAAAATGGAGAGAATATTAGGAGACAAAGGATCTTATAGTAGGCACATTGCAAGAGATTGAAAAAAAAGACACATCCTTTGGAAACAGGCAGATGTGAGTTCAATTGCTGGCTTCGCAACTCACCAGCCAGAAGCCTCAATTTCCCCATTAGTGTAATGGGGTAATTAAACCTCACTCCTCATCTGGAAAAAGGCAGGAGTAGGGAAGAGAGGGTAAGGGGAATCAGTCAGGAAATGGCTCTGGGTGGTGATTGAAACAGTATTCCGCGTTCCACTTATTAAAAGAATGTAGAAGTCCTAGTTTCAACCAGAGCAATTAGGGCCTATAGAAGTTGGCCTTATGTAGATCAAAGTGCATCTGTTATCAGACAGAAATATTTTCGGAGGGCAGCTGAGAGCGGCATACTTGTTTTTCAGTAAAAACCCACAAGTGACATTTTTCAAGACTCTCTCAAATATTAGATCTAAATACTAGGTATTAGATCTAAAAGCACAACCATCGTGCTTTTTGCCTATGAAGATGTGTATGCAGGTCTCTCCCGCAGCCTGAGGAATCCGGGCCTCTTTCTAAACACCCATGGGATTCTAGAACCACAGTATCCACGTCCTGCTCCCCCTCAGTGGTGTTAGGGAGAGAAGATGCTGGCCGAATTGCCCACCGCGAAACCATGGGTCATATTTTCAGCATAAAACTTGCACTCCTGCAACAAATGGTTAGCTCTAATCCCCCTTAATTTCTTACAGATCCTGAGCTAACCTAATTTGCATGTCTGTCATAAGAGGCTGACATTATGTGAAAAATCTGGCCCCAGCATGTTACGGAATGCAGTATAAACAATGTCATCTTTGGGACAGCTGGGACACTGCCCTAAGTCTGAAAACCAGTGATGGAGAGCAAGAAACAGAGGAGGGCAGAGCGGTGACAGGCCTTAGTGGGGTGCATGGGGGTTTGCTTGGGGTCGGTACACATATGCAGACAGCCGGTTTAATAAACAAAGAGGAAGCACATGCAGATGGAGCCCAGACCAGCAGAACGGGGTTCCCACACTCATTCTGGATATGTAAGCAAGAGAGGGCTGGGAATTTTAAGATGAGTCCAGTGTGTCTAATATACTAGCTAACCAAAGAAGCCAGGCAGGCCTCCCTGCCCAGCAGTGGAATAGGCTAGGTAGGCCTTTCCTGACTAGGTACACCCGGACAATGTGAGACAGTCCCACATGGGCAGTCTTGCTTTTGTTGTTGTTGTTGTTGTTGAAATACTAGAATCAGTATATCACATGTGCAAATGAAGCTGGTCCAGGACCAGGAATTCCATCCTCGCACACCAAGAAGATAGTCCCTTCCCTACGACTAGTACAGCTCCCCATTGTCTTGGCTCACTTTCATGCCACTATTGTCAACAAGTCTTACAGCAGGATGCATCTGGAGGTAACCAATTTTGTGAGAATAATCTAGGAGACAGTATGTTATAGTTGTGAAGATTTATGTAACAGAAAAGAAGACTTATTAGTTGATGATCCAGTGTGGGGACTGTTGGATGATGTTCCAAGGCACCTAGCAGGGGATGCCTCAAGGAAGGAGCAGGGATGTTAGGAGTCTACTGGATGAGTCCAGGTGATGTTAAGGGCAACCCTAGAAGATGGGCCTCTGGGTCTCTGGTCTCTACCTTCAGGTTCCCCAAATTCCGTGGCTAGAACTGGCCATGTTTGAAAGGTTCATTTTCTCTAGAATTCCTTTGAGGAAGGTCATGCTTTTTACCTGTGACTTTGATGTCAGGTGTTAATGGTACCCAGACTCTAAAAGAGACATAAAACACAAAATCAAAGGGAAAGGTTTCTATCCCTCGGGATATCCTTAAGTTCTCATTTCAGGAAAGAACAGGTGTGTGTGTGTGTGTGTGTGTGTGTGTGTGTGTGTGTGTGTGTGTGTTAATGTTTCTCAATACTCAATAAGACTTTAACATTCCATTGACAATTTAGCGACAGGGAGAGATTTTCTCACTGGCTGTTGACACATGACAGGAGGTGCAACTGGGGCTTAGAAAAAGAGGCCAGTGTCTCTTGCATTTTTTGAGACTTTTGAAAAAATTAAAAATCAAAGAAATGCCAAAACTGTGCCATATTTTAAATGTTTACATTAAAGAATTTAAGGCTCTGAACAAATTCACAAGATACAATGGAGTCAATCGTAAGTACTAAGAGATCTATAAACATTGTTAGGTCATAGTTTAGTATAGGTAGTATGGTCTGATAATAGGAGTAAAAACATAATTTTTTAAAAATCTTAAATCAGTTCGACACAATAGATAATGAACATGTGCCAAAGTTTTATTTGACTCAATGAGGAAATAGAAAGACGACAATACCAGTTCAAAAGAAGACTATGAAAAATCGGTATTTTTTTATGGTTGGAGGACAATACAGGGATATAAAATTAAGATTGATAAATTTGATACTGACTGATAAATGTGCCACAGGGCAAAGAAATCACAACCTTGGGCTTATCTCGTCTCAGAATCAGAAGAGCAATTCATGGCACCTTATTGGTTTCCAGAATTGTAAATGTCTGGGCCTCAATCACTTGTGCAAACTATGTTACATTTCTCCAGAGAGCAGGTGACCTGCAGCAGCCTGTTAGGCAAAGGTTTGGCTTGATGTTAAAGGACCCACAGCCATCCTTTTCTTCATTCCTAAGTTGGGGATAAGTTTTCTGAACAGGAAATGCATTTAAAACTGTATGGTAAAGCCGGGCGTGGTGGCGCACGCTTGTAATCCCAGTACTTTGGGAGGCGGAGACCGGAGGATCCGGGTTCACGGCCAGCCTCAGCTCTCTCCCTCTCTCTCTCTCTCTCTCTCTCTCTCTCTCCTTAGTGAGGCCCTCCACAACTTCGTGAGACCCGGTTTCAAAACAAAGTATAAAAAATAGGGCCGGGGGCGTAGCACGGAGATAGAATGCCCCTGCGTTCAATCTCCAGTACCGCAAAAAATAAATAAATAAATAAATAAATAAATAAAACTGTATGGTAGACATCTTCTATTTTCAGTTCTATCCGTGCATCTTTATGATGGTTATCATTTATGCCCAGGAGGTCAGGGAAAATGTTTTTTTCTGACCCCCAAGTCCTACCAGCAGTCCTAAGTTCTGACCTTCAGCTTCAGGAATACTTGTGAGCTATATCAAGCTCCAAATTGAAAAAAAAAATGTTCTTGTGCAATCGCAGGGAATAGTGAAGAGTCATGAGACAGATTCTCATGCTGAAAAGCGCTGCTGCTTTCCCCTGCTTGGATGAGAGAGACTCGCTCGTCAGAGAAGCTGTTGAAAAGGTGAGAAGAGACAGTGTAACGTGAAGGATAGCTTTTTTAGGCAATAGCACTTGAGGAGTGAAATTCAGGGAGGAGAAGCAGAGATGGATTGGAAACTTCATATAATAGAAGAGACTGTCTCAGAATATGTTATATTTAGAAATTGAAATTCTGTGAGTATAACCCAAATACCCACCTATCAAATAATCAATTCCCCTCCACAGCAAGTCCCATTAAGGGCTTATTTGGGAGTATGCTTTTATGTTTGAAATCTATACATAATACTACCCATCCTTTTATGGTGTTCTGTTACTCGGTAAAACCTAGGTTAGTATGATTTATTTTCAAAAATAATTCTAAATTCCCTTTGAAAACAGAGAATGGGAAAATTGTAGGGGGAAGTTACCAGCAAGACATAGAAAAGATATTAATATTCACTCCAAATCAGTGACGACTCTTCTAACTCAGCATCGATTCTAAAAATACCCAGACAATCCAGAAATTGATGTGACCCCACTATTTTGAGATCTAGTTTAGCACAAACAAAAGTGTCCGGAAGAACTAAGATTTGCCACCCGCATTTGTGACCTGAAGGTACCTTTAATGGCCTTGTCCACAGTACTCAGGAGCCTTAACCTGGGAGGGACGGGCCATTTTGGTTGTATTTGTAATGGGACCAGATTCTATCTTTCAATTCCCTTCCTACTTGGTCAGATTTTAAGGTGATCTTGTGGTCTTAATCCAGCATTGTTAAATAATCACTATATATGTTCCTCTGAATTTTCTCCTCTACTTTTTCCCAAAATGAGGACCCAGTTTTATTCACATCCATACCTCCCGCACACATTCACATGAATGTCATATACATGGCAGACACACAATAAAGGCATGTGGCTTGACTGAGTGGAATTAAACAGTCTGCTTCCCTGGGAAGAGTGTCACAATCACAGGTTTTCCACCCAGGGTCCCAGGATGCCACGATATCCGGACATTTCTTGGGAACTGGGCTATTATCTTTTCCTCCTACACTGAAAACCAGAGGGGAAAAGTGCACAGAATTATACAGAAAATGCTCATTGTTACCTGTAGTCGACTGGATAAAGGTGTCCGGGTCTCAATCCCTGGACCCTATAAATGTTACCTTTTCGGCAAAAGGGTCTTTGTAGATGTAATGAAATAAAGTGTCTTGAGATGGGGAGATGACGCTGGATTATCTGGGCAGGCCCTATATGCAGTCATAAGAATCCTTATAAGAGAGAAGGAGGTGAAGTTTTGATACACGCAGAGAAGAAGACCCCATGAAGACAGAGCAGAAAGCAAGTTGAAGATGCTGAAGCAAGATGCTGAAGATGCTGGCCTCGACAAGGGACGGTGTGCCAGAGCCCAGGAGCACCACAGCCAAAGGAAGCAGGAGGAAGCAGGGACCGTCTCCGCTGGAGTCTCCCGGCCTCGATTCCAACCCAGGGGTGCTGACGCTGGATCTCTGGCATGCACAGCTGTGGTGAGAGTGAATCCATGCTGTTTTAAGACACCAGTTTGTGGTGATTTGTTACAGGGACAGAAGGAAATAAGCGCACTCCCTGTCCTTGGCTGTCCAGTCTCAGCATCTGCCTCTCTGCTACCTCACACAGAAATGCGTGATAAGAAGGTCACTAGGTCTAAAGTCAGAACCCTGGCCTCACGGGCCCACTTTTTTTGTGTACTTGGGACTGAACCCAGGCGCATTCTAACTCTGAGCTATACTTACCCCAGCCTTACTTTACTACTATTATTATTATTATTATTATTATTATTGCGGTACCAGGGATTGAACCCAGGGGCATTCTACCTCCAGGCTAAACCCCCAGCCCTATTTTTATTCTTTGTTTTGAAACAGGGTCTCACTAAGTTGCGGAGGGCCTCACTAAGTAGCTGAGGCTCAGCCTCCCAAGTACTGGGATTACAAGCGTGCGCCACCACGCCCGGCTTATTTTTTGTTTTTGAAACAAGGTCTCACTAAGTTGCTGAGGGCCTCAAGAAGTTGCTGAGGCTGTCCTCGAATCTGCACTCCTCCTGTCTCAACCTCCTGAGTACTGAGATTACAGGCATGCACCACCACGCCTGGCTTCGTATGCCCATCCTTTATGTAATAACTGTATGCACTCAGCCAGGTGCTCACGTTACCTGAATCACACTTGGCCCGAGGACAGGTGAGTCAGAGCATCCATCATCTCTGCCCTGGAGGAGCTCCCAGCCGAGTGGGTGAGATGGGCAGGTAAGCCCAGGAGCAGGTCCCCAGGCAATGTGTGGTGAGACAGGCAGAGACAGGGCTCCAGGGGCCCCCATGGGTGCAGAAGCCCTTCACCCAGGTGGGAGGGAGGGAGGGAGTTGTTGCAGGAGGACTTTCCAGAGGATGTGATGAGGTTGCTCAAGATGAGTAATAATATTCATAATGATAGCTGACATTAAGGCTGTTCTCCAGCACTATATCAGGACTGCTGCTCCAGGGGAGCAGGCTCATAAAGAATACACTGTCAGTGTGCCATTCAGAGTCAGGTGACTGCAGCCTTCCCTGACAGTGCCAAGCACTTTATACAAAGGAGTTCAAGCTGGGCGTGGTGGGTACAGCTGTAATCCCAGTATTTGGGAGGCTGAGACAGGAGGATCGCAGTTTGGAGGCCAGTCTCAGCAATTTAGCAAGACCCTCAGCAGCTTATAAAGACCCCATTTCAAAATAAAAATAAATAAATAAATAGGACCAGGAGTGTGGATCAGAGGTAGAATGCCCATGGGTTCAATCCTCAGTACCAAGTAACAAGCAAGGTACTATTTTTACCCTGATTTCCCCAACAAATAAACTGAAGTACAGAATGAATGAATGCCTCGTCTGAACGCCTCAGTCAGTGAGGGATGGGAGGTGCTGAGAAACTGAGTCTCCTCCCCACACAGTTCCTGCTCTTAACGATTCCCCGAGTGGAGCGGACACCATTTTTCTCACAGGCGGACCACGTAACTCCATAGCACAAAAACAAAACAGTGTTCAGTTCTCTACCATGAAATGTGAAGGAACTCCAAATCCCTATTTTTACCAATGTGAAAAATAAACTTACCCTGACACTCGGTCATGTGTGGAATCGACTTGCGAGCATTCAGGTTCCGTGGGTCCCTGTGGGTGAAGGAGACCCCGTCAGCTCACAACGCCCTCCCCTTTCTCCTCTGAGCACGCAGCTGGGTTTGGAGATACTGTATTTAGCGCAGCAACTTCAGCTAGAGGTTTGTAGCATCCTGACGGGACCTTCTTTGGTTCTCAGTGGCCCTTCCTCAGCCCATCTGGGGTACGCTCTCTGCATCTACAGAGGTGACGGGGTTCAGGTCCAGGTTCACGTGTTCCCTGTTCTCCTTAATCTACCTGCCTAGGTGCTCTGGCCCCCGCACTGCCTCTCCGTGGCTTTTGCGTTTCTCAGGCCCCTCGGACCATCCCAACCCAAGGGAAGCCCGGTCGCTGTGCCAGAGTTGCTCCTCTGCAGTTAAGCCTACCTGAGTGCTGCGCTGATGCCGGGATCTTGGGCATGTTGCCTGACCTACAGGGCCTCCATCTTCTCACATATTAGAGAAGATAATACTGGCACTCTTGCAGGCTTTGTAATGCTTGACTAGGCTGGGTTGAACAACGTATCCCCCTGTGTTTCCAGTTAGGGTATGCGGAAGGGGATGCATGATGGGGCGTTTGGAGGTGGCAGCCATGTTGTACCTCACAGGTGTGGCCTCTCACCTGCTCACAGCATGAGGCCACAGCTGCTCCTTGTTCCCCTGGCTTCCCCTTCATCCTCTCTGCCCCTGGGCCAGGTGTGTGGGTGTTCAGTTCCGTGATGGGGGCTGCTGGCTTCTGCAGGGCACTCACACCATGCAGGCCAAAGGCAACAGAACTAACACTGACGCCCAGCGATCCTCAGCATGGCAAGGCCCCAGCTCACACTGTGGGCCCAGCTTGTCCCTGCCCTCCCCCAGAGGGCCTCTGTCTCCTCTCCCCCACGGTGGGATTCACCCTCCAGCATCAGATCAGGTGCAAAAGCCGTACAGAGACTGCTGAGCCAAGTCCCGCAGGTCCTGTGCTAAGGAGTCCTGCCCGTGGTTCCGCTTCACTGAAGACGGACACTAACTCTGCAAACACAGCTGTGAGATCCACCAAGCCCATGGATATAAAGCCACGAAAAGAACTCCCAGCATATTGTAATTCCATAGTACATGATGACCATTATCAGGCAGGAAAACAGCATGGTTTTGGAGACGAGACAAACCTTGAATCAAATCCTAGACTTGTTGTGTATGTATGGAGAAGTTATTTCTATCTATAGAGTAGTTGTGAGGATTGGGGATGAGGTATGTGCCTGTCTGGACCATAGTAGGTACTGGTCCTTACCTCGGGCAACCATTCCAGTTGTCTAGGTTGTGTACTGCACAGCCCAGGGGTTGTGTACTGCACAGCCACCAAGACAAAGTCTATATGCATGGCTTTCTGCAAGCTACTCATGGCACAATCCAGGTGACTCTATGTAGCAGTCATTCATAAAATAATCTCTATAATAATCCGGCATTAAAAATACAACATGAGTTCAGTTTGCTACTTTTTACCACTCAACATAAAATACCAATAATCAAACTCGGATTTTCAACAGATTGTTGATAACTATACTCTGTGTGCTAACATGAGATACCTTGGCACTACCATTCTTATTCCTGAATGATAAAGACTATCAGCAGTTAACTTTTTTTTTGGTCAATTTTGGAAGAAATTCAACAAATATTATATTCTTCATCAATAATTTATATGTGGTTATCTACCATGATTTTGATACACAGTGTCTAAAAAAACTGAAGGTGTTTGATTCCCTGGAATATTTTCCTAAGGAAAGAAAACAGGCCAAGTTCAGAAATAACTAGCAAAGAGACGCTAAAAGAGATGTCATGCAAAGGCCTACAGAGGAGGAGAAATGGTAAATCAGGCTTTAATTTCTATTAAGTGAAGTTGAAGAGTTCCATCCCAGTTAAAGCCTAACATCTGCAGGAATCTTCTTAAGGACTCAGGACTTCTCCATTTCCCATTCCAGCACATCCCCTTTTGAATGCCTTTCAGTGAGACACAGCTGCTTTCAAACGTAATTAGTGACTTTGTCCAAGCTGAGGTGTTCAGTGGTTGTCAGTTAGGAGAAAGGCAGGGAATTGTTTTTTTTTAACTAATTGAGTAATTAATCTTAAATAGCATTGTATGTTTTTGTCACTTACAACATGAAGTTTTGAAGTCTATATCCACTGTGAAATGGTTAAAGCTAGCTAATTAACAAGTGCACCTCCTCACACAGCTATTGTTTTTGTGGGGAGAACACATAACTTTGCTATCTTGACATTTTTCCAGAATACAAAATATCAAGTATAGTCACCTTGCTGTACAATAGGTCTTGAAGTTCATTCAAAGTATACATAATTACAGTTAGATAGGAGGACCGCATTTCAAGACAAGGATTTAAGTGTCTGCCTTCAACACCTGCCTTTGCAAGAGCCTCTTACAGACATACATCTGATCATGCCACTGCACTGAGGAGACAAGCATTGTAATTTCACCAAGAAGGTTGAAGTCTTCCAACCAAATCCCAGGGTGGTCTTGGAGCTGACAAGCTACCAACACATGGGGCCTTGACCATTTGCATGGGGCACTCTAAGGAGATTATAGCCTGACAGTACTCCTCTTAAACTATAACTATAACCACCTGAAACTCTCCTCTTTCTTCACTTTGTCTTATCCATGTTTCTCTCTTTTCCTTTTTTTCTCTCTTCTCTTTTCCCTTCCTGTGACTCAGTGTTTGTCTCCCTTGCCCCCCCACCTCTTTATTTCTCCTTATTTCTCTCCCTGTCTTTAGTGTTTGAGCTCTGGAACCAGACTGCATGGGTTTGGGCCCCATCTCTGCCACCTGCCAACTGCATGACGTGAGACAGTTTCTTAATCTTTCTTGTTTCATGAACAGTAAAACAGTGACTGCCATGTTTTCTTCATTGGTGACCATCAGGTTTAAATGAGACAGTCCTTACAAAGCTTTTATCAGAGTACTTGCTTCCCCCTTTAAAAGGGCTCCATTGTGTGATCAATTCTCGTTGTTTCCTGTGTGAGTCAGCTCTCCATTACTATAACAAAATATCTAATATAAGCAACTTAAAAAGAGGAAAGGTTCATGTTGGCTCACAGTTTTGCAGGTTTCAGTCCACAGCGGCTTGACCTCATTGTTTTTGAGCCTGTGGCAAGGCAGCTCATTATGGCAGGAGCAGGAGGTAGAGGAGGCTGCTTATTTCATGGTAGCTGAGAAGCAGAGAGAGATGGGGTGGGGGTGAGGTCTCATAATCCCCTTCAAGAACACGCCCCCAGTGACCTAACTTCCTCCCTCTGGGTCCCACCTCCTAAAGTGTCTACCACCTCCCACCGCACCAAGCTGGGGGCTAAGTCTTTAGCACATGAACCTTTGGGAGACAGTCCAGGTCTAAGCCATAGCATTTCCTCTCTTAAGTCTGAAATTGCCTCACAGGTGACCTTATATCTCTGGCCAAGGATCTCTCCCAAACTCCATGTAAAACCCCTCTTCTTGCGATCAAAGTCTTTCCACCACACCCTGCCTCTCACGCAAACGGTGAACTGTGCCAAACACACCTCCCAATATTTGTTCAGAGAAAACTGGACATTATTAAAATCCATATCATGAGATAATTTTATATCTCTCTTCAAAATTACATATTTTAACTTCCTGATCAAAATGCTGCATCGTAGATAAGGAAAGCAAATTGTCTCAGTAATCTGTTTCTGAAGATTTTGCTCTAGGGTGCTTATCAATATTTTGGGTCCAGACACATTTATTAGGCTGTTGTCAAATATGGTGCATTCCATGAAAAAATACTAGAAATATGACCCAGAATAGGAAATTCATTGAAGGTTTCTGGTTTTGAACACAAAATGGAAGACTTTTTCTATTTCTAGCAGGAGACCTAGTCATCGATGGATAATTTCAGTGGAGGGATATTGGGGTGCTCACTTGCCCTCTCTTCTCCCTCATGCCCTCCCTCTCCTCTTCTTTCCCTCCCCACTTCTCCTTTGCTTTCTTTTCATCCTACCTCCTCTACTCTTCTTCTCCCTCCTCTCTTTCCTATTCTACTCTCAGTTTCTTCCATTATAAAGTGGGGACATAAGTATACATCTCAACTTGTTTTGAAGATAAAATTAAAGTATTAGAGCAATAGCTCAAAGCCTGATATATGGTAATCATTCAATACTATAATAATGTAGTATAATGTAATACTGCAGAGAACTAGATAAATATATCTACATTGATATTACCAACTTGCATATAGTAGTACTGTATTTTATATAATATTTATCTTAGTCTGTTTTCTGTTGCTATATCAAAATGCCTGAGACCAGACCATTTTATGAAGAAGAAAGTTTACTTGGCTCATGGTCCCAGAGGCTGGGAATTCCAAGAGTATGGCACTGGCACCTGGTGAGGGCCATTGTGCTGTATCACAACATGGCAGAGGGCATCGCCTAGTGAGACAGAGAAAGTGAGCTAGCTCACCTCTCCCTCCTTCTTCCTGAAAAGCCATCAATGTCATCATGGGGCCCACCCTCATAAACTTAACTAATTTTAATTACCTTCCAAAGGCTCCACTTCCAAATACCATTAACATATGAATTTGGGGATTGAATTTCCAACACAGGAACTAGTAGCAGATACATTGAAACCATAGAGACATTTCAAATTCTATTCTCTCTACCCATATATCTATTTAACTTGCATGTGTACACACACACACACACACACACACACACACACACACATGTTAAATAGATAGTTGGATAGAGTATATATATATATATATATAATCTTTTTGTGTATATAATACATATGTGGGTGCTCAGAGAATAACACATTACAGAAACTTTCTTAAGTATGGGTTGAATTAATAAATAAGAGAAAGAAGAAAGAAGAAAGAAAGAAAGAAAGAAAGAAAGAAAGAAAGAAAGAAAGAAAGAAAAGGAAGGAAGGAAGGAAGGAAAGAAAAAGAGAGAAAGAGAGGAAGGAAGGAAGGAAGGAAGGAAGGAAGGAAGGAAGGAAGGGACGGAGGGAGGGAGGGAAGGAGGGAGGGAGGGAGGGAGGAAGGGCAGTCCCCCGGAGTACCAGCTCATCAGGACCATAGAGCAGGAGGGCTTGCAGGCAGGCAGGATGGCAGGAACTATCTGCCTTCTGGGGTTTGTGAAGGATTCATGATGGACATTGATGGTAACATTTTTGTTTGAAAAAGTTCATAGGCCACACTAACTCACTTTTTTTTCCAGGCAAGATTTTTTTTCTTTTCTTATTGGTGCATTGTAATCATACAACCTGATAGGAGTTCAGGGTGATAGGGGCATACACGCACAGAGCACTCGTTGAGCCCTTCCCCGGTTCCCACCCCACTCCCTGTCCCTCCCCACCTTCCGATGCTCAGTACAGTGACTGGCATTGATAAGTCTGTGTATGTACCTCATGTCCGTTGAAGTGTTTCCCTCTTCAAGTCTTCCTCCCCCCTCCATCTCCCTCAGGTCCCCTCCCTCATGCCACTAAGGTCTCCTCCTTTGTCTGGAGTCCCTCCTGTGTCCCAGTTTCTCCCTAGTTTCCACATATGAGGGAAAACATCCGACTTTTCACTTTTTGTGACTGACTAATCTCACTTAGCATAACATTTTCCAGTTTCATCCATTTCCCTGCAAATGACATGATTTTCTTCTTTATGGCTGAGTAGAATTCCATTGTGTGTATATCCCATAATTTTGTAATCCATTAATCTATTGATGGATATCTTGGCTGGTTCCATAGTTTGGAAATTATGAATTGTGCAGCTATAAATGTAGATGTGCATGTATTACTATGGCCGTCTGGTTTCAATTCTTTTGGGTAGATACCCAGGAGTGGTATAGCTGGGTAATATGGTAGGCTCATTCCCATTCTTCTGAGGACCCTCCGCACTGTTTTCCAAAGTGGTGACAATTTGTCAATAATAAGAAGCATTTATTAAGTATTTGCTGGTACATTCTTTTCTTTTTTGGTACTGGGAATTGAACCCAGGGTTATTCTACCACTGAGCTATACCCCCAGCCTCCCCCGCCTTTTTTTTTTTTTGAAACAGGGTCATACTAGGTTTCCTTTTTTTTTTTGGTGGTACGGGGGAATTGAACCAGGGGGGAGTTCTACATCTGAGCCGCACCTCCAGCCCTATTTTATTTTTAGTTAGAAACAGGGTCTCACTAGGTTGTTGAGAGTCTCTCTATGTTGTCCAGGCTGGCCTCAAACCTGAAATCCTCCTGTCTCAGCCTCCCACCTACTGGGATTACAAGCGTGCACCACCACGCCCGGCTTTGGGCCATGCTCGGTTTCTGAAACTGGCCTCATACCTGCAATCCTCTTTTCTCAGCCTCCCAAGTACTGGGATTACAGGCCTGTGTCGCCAGGCCCAGCAAGACATTCTTATATATGTTGCAAGTAGAGTTCTGTTTGTATATACTGATGTGTATCTCAAACATCTTAACCACAAAAGGGGTTTTTTACTCCTCAAACTCCTCTTGTCTGCACTTCTCAGCTGTGCTGTAATAGCCTCATGGAAGTGCATCACTCTTGTGTGTAAAAGTGTAAACGGGGTCTTCAAATGCATAGTCATAGAAAGAGCAATTTCAGAAGCTCCTCCAAGATTCTATTAGGTCTTGTTTTAATTGTATAGTTAGCACTGCTCACTTTGTAGAAGGAAAATTTGCATACTGACCCTGGATCTCCTTCAATATGCTGATGATTTGGGGAAGGCCACCGTCACTCATTGAGTGGGCGGAGATCCAATTGTCAAATAGAACCCAGGTGCATAGACACAGTCTGTTTGCAGATCTCTTACCCACTCCCTTGATCTTCCCTTCTTGCCCCCAGTTTTATAATTGGTTTCTGGTTACTATGGTGTCTAATTTTCCACCTTAGCAGGCAGTATAAATGGTGCAGGCTGAGTGCAGAGGTGACGGCAGCGGCTGTATGATGACCAGAACCTACATCCAGGACCTTCTCACTGAAAACTTCAGAAAGTGTGGACCGATAAAGGGGTTTGCAGCCTCAGGGAGGCTGAGGAAGCATGCATTTTGTTTTGTTTACTAATGTTAGTACTGACCTGGGTAAGGAGAGATACTATGGGTTGAATGTTTGTGTTCCCCCAGTCTATAGGTTGAAACCTTAGGGTCCAGTGGGATGGTATTTGGAGGTAGACCCTTTGGGAAGTAATTAGGTCATGAGAGTGGAGCATTTATGAATAGGATAAGGAGAGGTATGATTCCACTACTTAAGAATACAATGAGCTGGGCACAGTAGCACATGCTTGTAATCCCAGTACTTGGGAGGCTGAAACAGGACGATCACAGGTTCAAAGTCAGTCTCAGAAACTTAGCAAGAACCTGTTTCAAAATAAAAAATAAAAGGGGCTGGGGGTGTATCTCAGAGGTAGAATACCCCTGGGTTCAATCCCCAGTATCAAAATAAATAAATAAATAAATAAATAAATAAATAAGATGTGATGATAAGATGGTTAACACAAAACAGGAAGAAAATCTTTACCAGGGCCGGGCGTGGTGGCGCACACTTGTAATCCCAGTACTTGGGAGGCTGAGACCAGAGGATCTGGGTTCGTGGTCAGTCTCAGCTACTTAGTGAGGCCCTCCACAACTTCGTGAGATCCGGTTTCAAAATAAAGTATAAAAAATAGGGCCGGGGGTATAGCTTGGAGGTAAAATGCCCCTGGGTTCAATCCCCAGTACTGAAAAAAAAAATCTTCACCAGACACTATGTCAGCATCCTAATTCCAGACTTCCAGCCTCCAGAACTGTGAGAAATAACCGTCTGTTGTTTCATTCTCCCGGCTGTGGTATTCTGTATAGTATCCCTACCTGGCTATGGCAGGAGGTGATAACACAGAGTTAAGACTTGTCAATCATAGGATGCACTGCCTTCCTCCTTTAGAAAGAAACACTTTAGGAAAATGGCCAAGAAAGGGATCACAGGTCCTTCAACACGTGCTCCTGCAGCAAGCTTCAGAGAATGGGCGCTTCTTGCTTAGCAGCTTTGATACCTTAGCAGGCTTTTGATATCATTGGCAAATTCTTAGGGGCTGCAAGTCCTAACAGCCTAAGAATGAGACCCTTTTATTCCTTCTTCAGAAACTTGGGAGATGGAGGCAGGGGCCATGACTTAGCCTCAACCTCGCCAACCCCCAGGTCTGCAAAGTCAGCAGCAGCAATAAAGAGCCTACCATCAAAGAAAAGCCCAGGTCCAGATGGTTTCCCAAGTGAATTTTATAAAACCTTTACAGAAGATCTAATCCCAATACTCCTCAATCTATTCCATGAAATAGAAAGAAACGGGACTCTCCCAAACACATTCTATGAAGCCAACATCACACTAAAACATAGGACCTTTACTTCTTTTTAAAATCTTATAATTTTTGTCTTTAATATTGAGAAATAATTTTCTGGAATATTTTCATTGTTAGTAGGGTTAAAAGTCTGCTCCTACAGTCTTTATTTATTTTTTAAATATTAGGTTGTAATTCTATGGAATTACTACCATTGACTATGTGTACATATGTGAAAATACCAATGTCAATCTCATTACTCTGTATTGGGAAGAGGGGACACGGGGAGGTCGGGGGACACAAAGTGCTGTGTGCATGTATGCCATTGTCAACATGATTTACATTATGTTGTGAGACTATAATGCACCAATAAAAGCATATAAAAAACAAAAAAATAAATCTTCAAGGCTGAAATATAAGGGAAAAAAAAGCAAAAAAAAAAAAAAGCCAAATCATGTCCGTGGTCACCATGACGTTCATCCTCTTAGCCGACATGCTCTTCATTACCTGTGAAAACAAGGACAACCCATAAGGAAAACCAAAGAAACCTGCAGCAAACTTGGTGCTCCTTTTTTCTTTAAGAAATGCAGTCATAGGTATCATTTTGTGCCCTTCAAGCAGAACCAGCCTGGTGGGCTCTGAGAGGGAGAAAACCACAAAGAGACTAAGCGTAATTAACCGTTAGAATTCATTAGTGAAAACTATCAGGGTGCTTTGCTAATTCTGCAGGTTTAAAATTAACCTTTATTTCTAGAAATAGACACGCAGGGGAAGTTTCTGCTGGTGAGGCACTTGAGCCATCTAGAAGCTTCCCTTTGCCTCCGGCTGATCTCCAGGCACGGTCTCTCTGAACCTTGCTCTCTCCACAGTGGTGAGCAACCCCACCCGAACCCCAATGACCAGGCTTGATTTTTTTTTTCCAGAAAGAACTTGAAAAATGAAAGATTCCTAACATTCTGATATTTATTTCTATATTCATTCATTTATTTATTCTGTTAACAAATACAGGCTGAGTACTTTCTAGGTGCTAGGGACTATCACAGGTGCTGGGAATGGATGTACAATTCGAGAGGACAAAACTCTGCTCTCAGAAATGCATATTCTCGAATAGGGGTCAACCAATGTTTTCTGTAAATGGCTGGATAATAGATATTTCAGGCTCTGTTGGCCACATGGTCTTTGTTGCAACTACTCCACTCTGCTCTAGCACCAAAGTCCCCAGGAACAACGTGCACACAAATGGGGATGGCTGTGTCTCAGCGTCGCTGTATTTGCAAACATGGGTGGTGGGCTGGGTTGGCCCCCCAGGCAGTGGCTTACTGACCACCTTCCAGAGTCACGCTCAAGGTGACCTTCCCATTAGGTGTCCCTGTTTTCTGGCTTTAGCAGCCCGCTGCACACCACGCTCATGTTGCCTGCTCCCTCCTTCACTGCTACCGTTTGATATTGAATGTCCCTCAAAGGCCCACGTGTTAAGCACCTGGTCCCCAGGGTGGCACTACTGGAAAGTGGGGTGGACCTTTGGGAGGAGGGGCCTTACAGGAAGTCCTCACGTCATTGGAGGTGTGCCCCTGAATGGGGACTGTGGGAGCCAGCCCTTCCTCTTCCTCGTGAGCTTCCTGGCCAAGAGTCAGGCAGTTTTCTCTGCCCTAGGCTCCCCACCATTACCATCTGCCTTCCCACCAGACTCCTAAATGCAATGGGGCTGTCTGACCATGTTTGGGAACCTCCAAAACCATGAGCCAAAAGAAACCTTTCCCTTTGTAAGTTCATTTTCTCCAGTATTTTGTTATAAGGACAGAAAGTCAACACTCACCCTGCTTTCCAGGGAGCATGCTCCCGCCAGGCCCTCGTCCTGCCATCAGGTGTCACCGCTCTTCTCCCATCGGCAGGCTGGATGCCTATGTATCTAGGGACTTAGAATCCCAGGGGAATCTGTTCAGGTGTGATTATGTGCTGGATTCTCGGTCACCCGCCTCTGCGCATCTTTATAGACACTGTGTCAGGGAGTCTACATAGGTTACTCCTAGTGTTGCCTTTTGTGTTTTAGTCTAAGCTTTCTCCTAGGACCCCACATTGTTGAAGGACCACTAAGGGCCTGCTGTGTGCATTCAACAGTTTTAATTTCTGGATCTAGACTAGACCCCATCCTGTGTCTATTTTCTGGGTGTTCTCACCTGTTTGTCATTTTTATAAGGTAAAAAGAAGTAGTTACCTCCGGAAGTAGATGCAATCTCTCTCTTCCTCACCTCCTCCGCAGAACTTCATATTATGTTCAAACACAAAACCCCCAGCACTGGCCCAGGTCTGAGCAGCCATTCCTTGTTTGCATGTGGCTACTAACCAACTGGTTTGTTCTTGAGTTCTAGAATGTCCATTCCTAGAACAGCAGAGGCTGCTCACCCTATTTGCTTTGAAGTGTGCCGAGGAGAGCCATGTGTGCACATGGACATCTGTGAAGAACCGTCTGATAATGGTAACCAGACAGCTGGAAAGAGGATCATCAGATTGGAAAGGATTTCAGTATTAGCCTTAAAAAAAAAAAAATATATATATATATAGGAGCCTCCCAAGTCTGATAGAGAGGCATGCTGCTTTTATAGGGGAGGACGACAGTATTGTAGGCAAATTAATTTATTTTACCGTGCTGCACGTGGGTTGTTGCAGAAGAGAGCAGCCTCCAGGGTCCTGTGAGCTCAGGGCAGGTCCACAGAGGGGAGTGAGATGTAGGACTTGGTGACCACAGTGCAGATGTGGCTACTGTGTGTCCAGGCTGCCTTCGTGCCGGGAGTCAGAGCGGGGTGCTAACCACAGCTATGTAAAAGGCCAGCAGACCTCGAGGGGCGTCATGTGCATCACCATCACCGAGCCCCAAGACCCAGGCTCCAGCTTAGCTCCGTGCATATTTAGACACAAGCTCTCCATCTGTAACAGGAAGGGGTTGGGCAGGGGTGATATCAAATAGCCTTTACAAGACAAACATTCTGCAAGTCTACGACACCAGATTCGAATGTTTCATTTCTAAGTCAGAACGCCAAGCCTAAGAACTTTCTCATATTTGAGTTTTCCTCCTTCTTGAAACTTACTACTCTTCACTATAGTTTGATTGTGCCCCCAGAAGTTCATGTGTTGGGATTTTGATTCCTGAGTGGAGCCCTGTTGGGTGGGTCCTAGTGGGAAGTGCCTGGGTCATGGGGTCAAAGCCCTCATGAATGGATGAAAGTCTCTCTCCAGTGAGTTCTCCTTCTCACAGGACTGGATGACTTCCCACGAGAGCAGGTTTTTATGAATCCAGTGCACCCCACATGTTTTGCCTCTTCACTCATGTCTGTCCTCCCTTCTGCCTTTTTCCACTGCACTAAAGTAGTGTCACCAGAAGCTGGCCAGAGCAGCCACCTGCTCTTGGACTTCCTGGCCTCCAGAACCGTGAACCAAATGAAACCCATTCCTTGTAAACTACCCAGTCTGTGATGTTCTGTTATAGCAGCATCAGACATACTGAGACAGGGGTGCTCCCTTGTTGCCTGGTACCTGGCCCTGAAGTGATTTAGGGAAAGAGAAAGATGAGCTTGGTGTGTGAGTGTTGGGTAAGGAGGGGGTGAGGATAGACCCGGATTGGTTAGTCTGCATGGCCAGGCGCTGTCAAGGTGGAGCTACATCTATCAGTTTGCCTGGGGACAGCAGCCTCTCCCTGGGTCTACAAGGCCCCCAAATGCCAAAGCATCAAGAACAAAGAAAATAAAACGATCTAGTCAATATAATCGGCCCTGTGATGAATAAATGTCAAATAGACTAATGTAGGATCTAAAAAACACAGCGAGAGCAAGCATTTACTCTGTGACCTGGGACATGTGAAGATTACATATGACATGATTTTGTGGCAGTGTACAGTGTGACACATGCATATGACTGCATGTAATATGATTGTGTGGTAGCATGTACTGTGTGTCATGTGATGTGGGATAGTGTGTGATAGTAATGTGCAGTAGTGTGTAGTGTAACATGTGATAGCATGTGATAGGATTTGTGGTAGCACGTGTTGTGTGATGTGCAATACAAGACGGCATGTGATAGCAGTGTGTGGTAGTGTGTAATGCATGCTACATAGTGGGTTGTGGCATGGTGGTATGAATGTGTGGCAGTGTGTACCAGGTGCCAGAGATACACGGTAACATGTGATGTGACTGACAGCATGTAGCATGTGATAGTGACACAATGGTGGCATGTGATGTGACTGACAGCATGTAGCATGTGATAGTGATACATGGTAACATGTGATGTGACTAACAGCATGTAGCATGTGATAGTGACACAATGGTGGCATGTGATGTGACTTGTGACAGTGTGTAACATGCAACAGTAATGCATGGTGGCATGTGATGTGACTCTGTGACAGCATGTAGCATGTGACAGTGATACAGAGAGAGTGGCATGTGATGTGAGTTGTATAACAGTGCGTAGCACGTGACATGTGATACACGACAGCGTTTGATATGACTGTGTGATAGTGTGTAGCACGTGACATGTGATACACAACAGCATGTGATATGACTGTGGCCATATTCTAGACAGATTCCCCCAGCAGCGCACCATACTATGGAATGCAGAGGAGAAGCCAGGAGCCAGGGAGGCTGTCAGGACGATGAGGCTGGTCCAGGTGAGTGTGATAAGGAGGCTGGCAGCGGGATTTGGACGGGGTCGATGTGAGAGGTAGGACAGCAGTGTATGCCGCCTGCATGTCCTGCAGGCAGCTCAAGCCCAGCATGTCTGGACCGAAGTGATCATCCCTCCACAGACCTGCCTTTCCTCCTGCCTTCTCCCACGAGCAGTGACAGCCCGGTTGCCCAGGCAGGAACCGCTGAGCATCTCAGCCCTGTCTTCTCCCACTGAGAACAGTCACTGTCCAGAGACCTCGACTCCCAGCCCCCACTCTTCTTTCCTCAGGTTGCCTTGGGATGACAGGTCCCGGGAGGGAGGACACTGCCAACAGGGAGAGGAAGTCAAGGGCGTGCCCTCAGTGTCCTGTCGGAGACAGGAGGAGGAAGAGGAGCACGCAGGTAGAAAGAAAAGGCAGGATGAGAAGCCAAGGAAGGACCGAGTGTAGAGGAGGAGGGTCAGCAACAGCCGAGCCTGTACCGATGTCAAGGAGGGGGCGGGCAGAGGGAAACAGCCACGTCCACAGTTCCAGCTGCCGCTCCCTCAGCCCAGGAAGAGCCAGGGAAACGCCATGTTTCCACAGTGCTGAGACGCAGGAGGCAAAGTCATAAATATATGCAAATATTCTCTTTAGGCATTCTCTTTTTCTGCAGAGTAGAAAAATAAAGGGTGAGTTATTGAAATTACACTTCAGGAGGTAGAAAGCAAAATCCATGATTCAAACTGCTACAGCAGGTATACATGCTTTTTCAGTTGACAAACACAGATGTGGAAAGTAAATGTAATTTTCTTTGTTTTCCTACAACTGAACTTAGTTTCTGTCTTGAGTTTTCTTTTCACTTAGAAGCTTAATCTAAAATATTCCATGTAAAATGTTGTAGCCACTGTAGAAAACAATATGGTAGTTCCTAAAAAATTAAAAGTAGAATTGCCATACGATCTAGCAATCCCATGTCTGGGTGGAACCATGAGGTACCAAGAGACCAGATCCCTAGAGATGAAAGTCCGAATGGTGATTGCTAGGGGCTAGAGGGAGGATGGAACGTGGAAGTGCTTTCAGTTTTGCAAGTAAGAACAGTTCTGTGGTGTGCTATGTCGGACATATATGTACTTAATGCCACTGAGCCACATACTTAGAAATTATTAAAGTGGTATGCTACCACAGTTTTTTAAGAACGTAAGGAATGAGAAAATAATTTAAAAACCAAAAGGCTTAATCAAAACTATTCCAAAGAAACTATCATTTGAGTATTTTTCTCAGCATTTTTTGTTTGTTTGTTTAAGCACAGGCGAAAGAGGATTTTCTTGTTCCTCTTGTCCTGACAGTTCATTAAAACTTCATGGAATAGCAATGGGGGACAGGAGGGGCACTTGCCTGGTCTGTGATAAATGGTGTTCTGTGGGCATCTGTGCAGGGGAATCACCCAAGAGCTGGTTACCCTCCAGACTCTCAGAGCCCCGAGGGTGCCCAACCAGAGGGTCTTTGCCAGTTTTTACTGTAGGACTCACTCCCTGTAATGAGGAACATTGAGCCGGGCGTGGTGGCGCATGTTTGTAATCCCAGTACTTGGGAGGCGGAGACCGGAGGATCCTGGTTCGCGGCCAGCCTCAGCTACTTAGTGAGGCCCTCCGCAACTTCGTGAGACCTGGTTTCAAAATAAAGTATAAAAAATAGGGCCGGGGGTGTAGCGCGGAGGTAAAACACCCCTGGGTTCAATCCCCGGTACCGCAAAAAAAAAAAAGAAAGAAAGGGAAAAGTCAAGATTTATTTTTTTCCGTGTGGATATTCAGTTGACCCGATACTATTTATTGAAAAGACCATCCTTTTCTCAGCAAATTGCAATACGATTGTCATAAAGCCTGCTGGTATGTGTGGCTGTGTATGTGGCCTCTTTACAGATTCTCTCTTCTGCCAGACTGGTGGCATATCTATCCTTATATGAACATCACACTACCTTGATAACATAGTTTTATAATGGTTCTTAGTGTCTGGCTTTGTTTATCAAGAGTGCCTTGATTGTTCTTACCCCTTGCATTTCCATAGTCACTTTGAATTCAACTTTACATTTACATGCACACATGCACACAGACACACACAGACACATGCACACAAATACACACACACATACACACACACACATACACACACACATACCTGCTCCTGATGGGATTTTTATTAGGATTGTATTGAATCTGTCTACAAACTTGGGGTGAATTAGCATGTTCATAATATTGAGTCTGCCAATCCATGAACACGGCATATCATTCCATTCACTTAGATCATCTTTGATTTCTTTTAATAATGGCTTGTAGTTTATAATATAGAGGTCTTTACAAATTTTGTTACATGGTCTCCTAAGAATTCTGATGCCTTTATAATTCTTTATTCCATAATCTTTGTTTTTCATCTTGCTAAATACAAGTATTAATTTTAAGAGTATATAGATGCTATCATTTTAATTTTCTATTTGTATCTGGTAGGGAAGAAAAATGATATTTCAAATATTTGCCTTGTCTGTAACCAGTTGTTTGCACATTCTTTTGGATTTTTTTTGTCTATGTACTCATAATATCTTCAAATAATTTTCTTTTCCAATTCTTAAGCCTTTTATTTAATTTTCTTGCCTTATTATAGTTGCTAAGACACCCACTGTAAACTAAATAATAGAAGCTGTGAAGCACCTTTGTCTCATTCCCAGTCTCAGGGTCAAAGTTTTTTTTTTTATATTCTGTTATTATTATTATGTTTACTATAAGATTCTATAGGAAATCTTTTATTTTTTTGCGATACTGGGAATTGAACCCAGGGGCATTCTACCTCCGATCTACACCCCCGGCCCTATTTTTTTATTCTTTTATTTTGAAACCAGGTCTCACAAAGTTGCGGAGGGCCTCACTAATTAGCTGAGGCTGGCCACGAACCCAGATCCTCTGGTCTCCGCCTCCCAAGTACTGGGATTACAAGCGTGCGCCACCACGCCTGGCCCAGGAAATATTTTTTATAGAAGCATTACCCTATTTCTGGTTCACCCAGAAGTTTTATATTCACAATTCTCCCCATTGTTTAATTTTTTTCAGTAAGAAATGTTTTAAAATATTCTTCCATTTTGTATTAATGTGGTGAATTATAATATTGCTTGACTTTTTGAATGCTCAACCCTCTTACTTATTAATTTGACTTGCAGGTATTTCAAGATTTTCATATCTATGTTTCTGAGAGACACTGATCTATAATATTTCTTCTCTTACTATACTGGCCAGGGTTTGGTATTAAAAGTAAGCTGTCTTCACAAATTTGACTAGATCACTGGTGAAGCTCAGTTTAGCTCCTCTAATTTCTTGAACATATTAATCATAATCATCTTAAGGTACTATTCTTCTAATTCCAACATTTCAATTACCCAGATACATGCTTCTAAGTCCTCTTATGTTCACCCCTACATATTTTATTTTATTTTATTTTATTTTATTTTATTTTTTGGTTACTCTGCAAATTTGGAGTTTTTAAAAATACTTTGATTTCTATTTAGAGAGCTTTTTCAGGAAAAGTAACTATTTTTGTAAGAGTAATTCAAGAAGTAAACTACAAAATTAAAATTCACCCTAAATCCTATCACCCAAATTATTATTATTATTAAAAGAAATTGAGCAATCTAACATGGTTTATTACATTAAGATACATAGGCAGGTAAACAGAAATAATCAACATGTGATCAAATTACACATGCTACATTTTAAATAGAAGCTTTATTTTATTTTATTAAAGTTTAACAAAGAAAGGAAACTAAAGGAATGGTTGCTCCTTAGATAGATACTTATCACTCTATAGTATATAATTTCCTAAAAGAGGGTCCTAAAATTAATTGACTGATTCTATGAAAGATGCTAAAATTAGCACTCAAACTTTTTTCCTAATCCTTATTCTAAACTTCAGTTTTCCCGATTATACTGTTTTCACTTTATGAAGATCTTACTATTTTTATTTTTTCCATAAACATAATCCCAAAGAGGTTTAGTTTTTTCCATCAAACTTTTTAATTTATATTTTTAACTTGGAGATGATTATATATCCACATGCACTTTTGAAAAAGTTCATCCCCTGTGCTCTTTACCAAGTCTCCCTCAATGGTAGTATTTTAGAGTACAATGTCAACATTAATGCAGATAATGGACATTTATACAGGATACTGACATTTACAAAGAAAAGTTCCACAAGGTCCTTATGCTGTCGTTTTATAACCACATCCACCCCCTAACCATGACCCTAAGCCACTATAGTACTAATCTATTTTCCATTTTTATAATTTTTGTGATTTCAAGAATTCTGAATAAATAGAATCATACAGTATGAGACATTTGGGGATGGGCCATTTTAATTTAACATAATTCTCTGGCAACTAAGTGATTTTACCTCTTAGTAGTTTGTTCTTTTTTATTGCTGAGTAGTATCCCATGATATATACAAATCACTGTTTGTTTAACCATTTATTCCTCAAAAGACATCTGGGCTGTTTCCTGTTTGGGGCTGTTACAAGTAAAACCTTTGTGAATATTCATGTATGTGTTTTTGCATAAATGTAGGCTTTCATTCCTTTCAGATAAGTACTCAAAGTGCAATTGCTGGGTCATAGTTTTAGTTTTATAACAAATGGCTGTATACTTGCACACACAGCGTTATTTTACATTTCCATTGGTAAACATGAGTGATTTAGATTTTCCTTATCCTTGTCAGCAGTTCGTGCTGTCCCTTTACTTTAGTCATTATGAGTGTGTGATGAACTCATGGGCCGTTTTCACTTGCATCTCCCTAACGGTTAATGATGCTGGACATCTCGCCACTTCTACGTGCTCTTAGATTAGATGGCTGTTCCTGACCTTTGTTCATAGTCTACTAGGATAATTTGGATTTTTTATGATTGAGTTTTGAAAGTTCTATTAGATACTAGTTACTTTTGGGATACGTGGTTTGCAAATATTTCATCCTTTTTTGTAGCCTGTCGTTTCATCCTCTAAGGTTCTTTCACAGAATGAAAGTTTTCAATTTTCATGTGGTCTAATTTATCAGGTTATACATTTCACCTAAAACATCTGCTGAGTTTTAATTATTTGTGGCTTTTGAGGAATTGGTCCAATTGTTCCAATTTGTTGTTGATTGTTGAATTTACGAGCTAAAACTTGATTACGGTATCCCCTCATTATCTTTTTAATGGCTGTAGAGTCTGTAGAAGTTTCCCCCATTTCATTCCCAATAATGGCGATTTGTGTCATATCTTTCTCTCACTCTCACTCTCTTTCTCTCTCTCTCTCTCATCTCTCTCTCTCTCTCTCTCTCTCTCTCTCTCTCTTTGCCAAGCTTGCTAGAAATCTATTCATTTATTTTTCCCAAAGAACCAAATTTCTGTCTTATTGCTTTTCTCTTGTTTTCAGTTTTATTGACCCTACTCATCTTTATTATTTCTTTCCTTCTGCTCACATTGAATTTATTTCTCTCCTCTTTTCCTGTCTTTATAAATTTTTGAGATAGGAATTCAGTTTATTAATTTAGGAGTTTGTTTCTTTTCTAGTGCATTTAGTGCTATGAATTTCCCTTTCAGTACTGCTTTAATTCATTCTACATATTTTTATCTGGTGTATTTTAATTTTCATTCTGTTTTACGTTTTCAAATCTTACTTCTTTTGAGACTTCTTTGACATGTGGGTTATTTAGAAGTGTGTAGTTTAATTTCCAAGTGTTTGTAGATTGATTTTTCTGTTATTGATTTCCAGTTTTATTTCAGAAAACATACTCCCTATGATTTCATTTTTTATGTGGACGTTCTTTTTATGGCCTAGGGCCATACTTTGTTAAATATTCCATGGGCATTTGAAAAAAATATATATGTATTCTGCTTTTGTTAAGTGGTATGTTGTATAAGTCAGTTAGGTCCTGTTGGTTGTTGGTGTTCTCTTACATCTTGCTAGCTTTCTGTCTAGTAGTTCTATCAATGACTGAGAGTGAATGTTGACGTCCTAACTATATTATATATTTGTCTATTTTTCCTCTCAGCTCTATCAATTTTTATTCATGTATTTTGAGGCTCTGGTATTTATTTGGATTTTTTGTTGTTGTTGTTTTGCTTTTGTCTTTGTTGTTGATTTGGTTTGGTTCATAAGCATTTAGAATCTTAATTTGTCCCTGATAGATTTTTTATCATTCTATAATCTCTAGCAATTTTCTGTTCTCTGAAGCCTACTTTATCTGGTAGTAATAAGTCATTCCTGTTTTTTATAAAAAAGTAATGGTGGCATAGTATTTTTCCATCTGTTTATTTTCAACTTAACTATTTCATTGTATTTGGAAGAAATTTCTTATATACAGCGTATTGTTTTCTTAAATTCTCTCAGTGTCTTTTTTAATTAATGTATTTGAATCATTTATATTTAGGGTAATTATTGAAAGTTAGGTTTTAACTCTTCATTTTATTATTTGTTTTGTTTGTATCCCCTGATTCTCTTTCCTGTTTCTATTTTCTTGCCTTCCTGTGGGTTGTTTAAATATATTTTTACCATTCCATCTTGATTTATGTACACTGTTTTGAATATAACATTTTGTGTAGTTTTTTTAGTAGTTGCCCTAGGTGTCACAATATACATATGTACCTTGTTACAGTCTATTGGCATTACTGTTTCCTTACTTCAAGTGAAGGGTGAAAACCTTGCTTTCATCTAGTTCCCTTTATCTTCTCCCACTTTAAAATATACTTACATTGACTTCTCTACAAACATTAAACACCACATCAGATGGTGTTACAAATTTTGTTTCAGTAACTACCCATGGGTTACTAAACTCATGAGAAGTGGAATGACCTATTACATCCCACCCCATTTTAACCCATTCCTGTGCCCTGCTCTGCTCTCTGGGGCTCCAGATCTTTTTTTTTTATGTTCATTTATTGGTGCATTGTAATTATACATTTTGAGGTCCAGATCTTTTACCATTTCCTGTCTGCTGAGAGAACTGAGCAGATTTGTTTTGTTAACAATACATTCTAATTTTTCTTTACCTAAGAATGTCTTCATTTTTCTTTTATTCCTAAGGAATATTTCCACCAGATATATAATCTCAGAATTAATATTTTTTCTGGGTTTTAAAATGAGCAACTTTCTCTGGTCTTCATGGTTTCAGATAAAAAAATTGATATCATTCAAATAAGTGTTTGCCTAAAAGAGTCATTTCTCTCTGACTGCTTTCAAGATTTTTTCTTTGTCTTTGTCTTCAGAAATTTAATTATATGTTTGTGGATTTCCTTGGATTTACTTTATTTGTGGTTCTCACGGCTTCTTTAATCTGTAGGGTTGTGTCTTTAACCAAATTTGGGATGTTTTCAGCCATATTACTTTGAATACTTTTTAGTGGTCCCCTCCCCATTCTTCTGAGATGCCAAAGATATGAATATTAGATATTAGATATTTTGTTGTTGTTACACTGGTCCCTGAGGTTCTTTTATTTTCTTTCTTTCTTTCTTTCTTTCTTTCTTTCTTTCTTTCTTTTCTTTTCTTTCTCTTTCTTTCTTCTTTCTCTTTCTTTTCTTTCTTTCTTCCTTTCTTTCTTCCTTTCTTTCTCCTTCCTTCCTTCCTTCCTTCCTTCCTTCCTTCCTTCCTTCTTTCTTTTCTTCTTTTCTTTTCTTTTCTTTGTGCTGGGATTGAACCCAGAGGCATTCTACCTCAGAGCTACACCCCCAGCCCTTTTTTATTTTTCAAACAGGGTCTAAGTTGCTGAGGGACTCACTAAGTTGCTGAGGCTGGCCTCAAACCTGGAATCATCCTGTCTCAGCCTCTCAAGTACTGGGATTACAGGATTGTAACACCACACCTGGCAGGTTTCCTTCTTTTTAATAGTCTTTTTGTTGTTGTTGTTCATACAGAGTAAAATCTATTTATCTGTCTTCGTTCACCAATTCTATCCTATGTCATCTGTATTCTATAATGAACTCATCTGGTGTGGAGGTTTTTCTCAGTTATTGTACTTTCAGTTTAATAAACACAGCAGAAGGGCTGGGCAGATGTGCTCAGCTTCTTGCAGAGCCCTATTGACACCTGCAAAAGTGGGTGGTCCCTTCTGCCTCCAGGAGGAGCTGCAGGTTGGGAGCCAGCTTCAGTCACTCACTCCAGTGAAAGCTGGAGGACACGATCTTATCTTCCAGTGGGGTTATAAATAAGATCGATCCCCTGTTGGGCTTCTTTGCTACCAGGGAGGGGAAAGTGGAGAGTTGACTTAGTTGCTTTGCTACCAAAGGGTAAGTGAAGAATCTCAGCTTCCTACTAACCAGAGGAGGAGGACGAGAAGGAGGAGGAGGAGGACAAGGAGGAGGAGGAGGAGGAGGAGGAGGAGGAGGAGGAGGAGGAGGAGGAGGAGGAGGAGGAGGAGGAGGAGGAGGA
>PVJS01015917.1:0-38230 GCA_004027185.1 Glis glis
GGGGGGGGGGAGAGAGAGAGAGAGAGAGAGAGAGAGGCAGGGAGAGAGAGTGAGAGAGCTGAGGCTGGCTGCGAACCCAGATCCTCCGGTCTCCGCCTCCCAAAGTACTGGGATTACCAGCGTGCGCCACCACGCCCGGCTTTATTCTTATTTTGAAACAGGGTCTTACTAGGTTGATGAGAGTCTCACTACTTGCTGAGGCTATCCTCGAACCTCCGATCCTCCTATCTCAGACTCCCAAGTACTGGGATTACAAGTGTTCGGCACCACGCCCGGCATACTGAATATATTATTAAAAATTGCCAATGTGCCAAGGGACTGACAAATTGCACTGGAAGGTGATACTTTAAGTTTATCCACTTTGAGACCAAAGCCCAGCAGAAGAGAGATGCGGTCACTCCTAACATGAAGACACTATACAAGGAAAATGTGCTGAGTATATATAGAGAAAATGTGTAAGATTACGCAGATTAGAGGCTGGAGAATCTCAGATCAAGTAGGTCTTGAGATTGACACCCTTATGCTGATATAGTACATCATACTTTTTAACAGAGCCCTGCACAACCGTGTTAAAATTGGGTGAGAATATTACCAATCCCATTTCGTGGATTACGAAAACAGAACCCTCAGATTGGCTCAAGCAAAATGAATGTCAAAACTGAAACTCGAACCCAGGTCTTCTGGATCCAAGCTTAGTGCCCTTTTCTGTCAAACCATGCTAAAGGCTAAAGTTAACTTAAAGCAAATAAAAAATATCATGTTACCCAGTCACATCTGTGCTATCTACCATGGCACATAGTCTTAGAGTCACACATGTCATTAAATAAATCTTATGACCAAGCGCAGCTCGCAAGCACAGATGTCACGGGAAGGTGGAGGCAATGAAGGCTCTTCCTACTGGCTCCGTCTGACCCTGGGCAAGGAATATGTCCTGGACTCAGTTTCCTAATCAGTAAAGGGAAAGGATGGAGTCGAACGTTCCCCATGACCTGTCAACATCAAGCCCATCATGAAACTAAGGGGCTTCGATTTTTCCTGATGACACGTAGCCAGAATGGAAAGCGGTCAATTTTCTTCCTACCCTGGACACCAGAGGCTTCTCTAACTCGGCGGCTTTCCGCTCTCCTAAACCAAATCAAAACAGGTTTCTAAAATGCATTTGAACAACTTTCACCTGACCCCATGAGGAAAACAACCTATAAACGCTATAGGGCAAACATTTTTTGGGGGGGAGCTATTTAATGTTTTCATAACATAAGGTTATCATGTTGCTTAGTTCCATCCCCAAACTTGATTCACATCAGTCAATTTTTATACCCTTCAGATAAATCAAGCATATTCGACATCAGAATTAAGAACAAGCTTTGCCTTGGACCAAGAAACAAAAACCACTCCTTTTGCATTGATACCATTTCAAAAGCTATCAAATTTTGCTCAAATTACTGATGACCTGTAATTGCCAATGGCTGATGTTTCAACATCCCATATAGACTAGGTGCAACAGAGAGACTTGTTTCTCAGTAGTACATCCCACTCGGGAATACTGACTTTTGGTGTTTTAAAAGGCATGAATTGCCCACTCACTAAATGGACCCAAATGTTAGGCTTTCGTAAAACTCTCCATATTAGAGCCTTACTGGAATCCAGTGGCTCAAATGACAAGGAGTGGGCCCTTTGTCATCATACTTCCCACTCCTGCCTCTTAATTTTAAAGGAGGAAACTAAAGCTACTAACAGCGGAGATCATCTCCTATACAGAGGCAGAGGAAGGAAACCTAGAGTCTCCATTCTACCATAAATATGCTTAGAGTTAAGTCAAACTTTCTTCTTTCATAAAGACAATTCTTTAGTGTCTTCGTTTGGAAAGTATCTTTTCCTTGGGGAGGTTGGGAGGGACAAGAAGCCAGGAAAGAGCTATAGTAATAATAATGGCCATTATTATTGTTGTTATGTAATGATAAAAGAAGCCCATTCTTATCTCCTGTAGCCCTTAAATTATGGTATGTTTAGCAATTCGATGAATTTTAGTAATGCTTATTGCTCTCTCTCTCTCTCTCTCTCTCTTTAGGTTAACGAATTGGCTTGGTAACCTTCTCCAAATTTATTACTCTACAGTGAACTGATCTATCAAATCGAAAGGCTAAGCAACACTTGAATCCCACAAAAAGAATTCTAGGTTGACTACCTGGTTTGGGGGCGTAACTTCGGACTCATTATAACCAACCTGGGCCTCAAATTCTTCCTCCATGACATGGACCCCCCACTAAATGACTTCAAAGAATGGTTGCTGGGAAGAACAATTAAAAATCCAACACGAAATATTCTTACATAGTCCAGCAGGACCTCACTTGTCCAGAACCACATCCAATTGCAACTGGGGGCTGGCGCCAAGAGTTCTGGCTTTGGCGCCACATTCTCCTGCCTTCCTCTCCAAAGCAGAGGTCCGGGGCGGTCACTCTTGAGTTCCCTACCCCTCCATCTGGTATGCTCTCTTTCTGTGCATGTTCCTTTGCTACCTTTGAAGAGCAGAAGGCTGGTTCTGCCTGATGCTGCTCAGTGTTACCCATGATAGGACCCCCAGTGCTCATTCCTACCAAGGATGACCACAAGCATCCTTAAGCAGGCAGGAATGAATGGGGTACCAGGGCAGGGAAGGGATACTCGGCTACCTGGACCCCCGTCTGCACCTTTAAAAAAAAAGTGAGCCGGGCGTGGTGGCGCATGCTTGTAATCCCAGTACTTTGGGAGGCGGAGACCGGAGGATCTGGGTTCGCAGCCAGCCTCAGCTCTCTCTCTCTCTCTCTCTCTCTCTCTCCCTGTCTCTAGTGAGGCCCTCCGCAACTTCGTGAGACCCGGTTTCAAAATAAAGTATAAAAAATAGGGCCGGGGGTGTGGCGCGGAGGTAGAATGCCCCCGGGTTCAATCCCCGGTACCGCAAAAAAAAAAAAAAAGTGAAGCTTTACTGTACAACAGTTCATCTTAATCAAAGCATGTTGAGAGAGATCTATGTTCCTCTCTAGTTTATAGAGAAAGAACAAACACGATACCTTCAGGAGTAACGAAAAACCCACTGAAACATTCCGACCCTCTTTGTGGGTCTAAGATTTAAGGGGCATAAGAGAAAAGAAACTGAGAGAGATTGTACATCTTTCTTCTGACACCTCGATACCAGTTTACACTACATCTAATTAAGCCACAAATCATAGTGTCTTTAAGTTCAGAGATTTTTTGTTTTAGATCTTAGAGATCAATCCACCCCCTAATTATAATAGATCGCAAACGTAAGTAACCAGTCCCAAGTTTCTCAGCTCCTGTGAGTTAAGTTCACCAGAACTCAAGCCTTTGACTCCCACAAGGGTGCTCTCCCTTCTTTTAGACTACAACATGGATTCATGCATGGTTATTTTCCTTTAATAAGTTTTTGCCACAAGTGAATTTAGGCTGCTTTTAATTAAGGTCTTAACCAGAGATCATTTGGAAAGCTCTGTCCCTCCCACAAAGCAGGGAAAACTTGTTTTGACCAGCTGTCCTAAGATTTCCTTTTTTTTTTCCCTCTCCATCATCAAAGCTAGCAATATCCTCTTACGGTCCCGTTACAGTGAGTGCTTCTTCCAACCAGGATCTCTCACAAATCTCTATGCTGAAATTAACAAAGATGGGGCAAGGACTCAAAGAGGCGAGAAACTCAGAGCAGGGGTGGGGTTAACTGTTTAGATAGACACCATGACTCACATAATTTAAGATGAGGTGATCAGGGACCTCTCTTTTTACATAATTGTGCCATGGACCCTCCTTTGGCCTTCTGGTGAGGGCTATGTACCCCTTCTCAGCCTAATGGTTTTATTTTTTTTATTTATTAATTTATTTTTTTGCAGTACTGGGGATTGAACCCAGGGAAATTCTATCTCCGAGCTACACCCCCAGCCCTATTTTTTTATTCTTGATATTGAAACAGGGTCTCACTAAGTTGCGGAGGGCCTCTCACTAAGTAGCTGAGGCTGGCTGTGAACCTGTGATCCACCTGTCTCAGACTCCCAAGTACTGGCATTACAAGCATGTGCCACCACGCCTGGCTCTAATGGTTTTATATATTTAAAATAAAGTACATAGGATTAAAAAGGAAACTGTGTGTTGAAATACAGCTGTTTGAAATAGTAAAAGGAAATTTATGACCCAGCAATATGTGTCTCTGTTAGTACATAAATATAAAGACATGAGTAGCTGGTCAAAAATTAAATGTAGTTTTGAAATCATGATGAGTATAAATAATATTTTAAGATATCTGCAACAAGTGTCATGTGATGTGAGAATACCTATGATTTCTACGAGTGACAAACAGTTTCTGCCAGTTCCACTGTGGTTTACTCCTTACATTCATAATGAAAGGAAATGTTAAATTTTAGGTAGAAGCTAGTAAAAATAAAAAGTCGTTATCTAGAATTCCACCCAGGGATCTATGTTAAGATCATAGGACAGTGGAACTGGCCTATGATCTCCTTACGGTCTGATTCCTTTTTGATTCCTGAGATCTAATCAACACAGAAAATACATACTTAGCCGGGCATGGTGGCGCACACCTGTAATCTCAGTACTTGGGAGGCTGAGACAGGAGGATCGCAGGTTTGAAGCCAGTCTCAGCCACTAAGCGAGATCCTGTTTCCAAAAAAAAAAAAAAAAAAAAGGGCTGGGGTGTAGCTAGTGTTCCCCGTGTGCCTGGAGAGTGTCAGGTGACATTCTAGGCCCTGGGCGAGCAGGATATTCTAACTTCAGACGGTGGTGAATGATATGAAAACAGGGCAGAGTGGCTGGTGGTGTGGAGACAAGGGCTCTCCTGAGGTGACAGCTGAGCTGGGGACATGAAGACACCTCGATCACAGTGCAAGACGTGGCCAAGGCCACCCCAGGCGAGGGGACAGCAGGAGGAAGATGCTGAGCACAGGCCTTTCTTACCTTGTCAGGTTTTGACTTTGAACTGCTGCTCTCCTTCCTGGAGCCCCTGTTCCTTCCTGCACAGCACGGCCTGGTACATCTTCTTCCAACATTTTTGTATCGTAGGCCCCATGCTCCAACACATACAGAGTTCCTTATTCCTAATACTCGCCACCCATCCCACACCCCATACGACACTCCCTCACACTCTCAGGCCTCTTCAAGACCCTGTTCGTTCCTCCCATGACCTCCTCTACATCCCTTCCTCTCACATTTTCAGATTGCAGGCCACACTGGTCTAGCTGAGGATTTCAGGGCAGGGGTTGTCCCATAAATCATCTAATTCAACCGCAGCCATCATCCCTCAATCGTTCCTTCAGTGACAAGAGATCCAACCCCCCCGAAGCACGTTTTCCCCTAAATTTCTAAGTGTGTCTGTGCCATATAGCGTGTGTCAAACAAGCCCCAACTGTCCCCAGGTGATACGTGCCTTGTCTTCTTACATAACCCTGAAGCTGCTTCAGGCTAGCAGGAGTTCACCTTCCAGGTCTTCCCCAGAATGGATGGAGTAGAAGGAAACACAGAGGCTGCTCAGTAAATGAAAAGGAAGAAGGCCAACTAACACAACTTTCTCGGGTCACGGACCCACCTTCTAAATTTTAAACAAAACAGAAAAGTTTTGTGAAACCAGCTACGATCTTGAGGCCAAACAATGATATCAGGGTAGCTTATATTCTAGATCAAACTTTTCTTCTTCACAGGTGTTCTGGGCGGAACTGTCCGTATGTCCTAACCCCTAGTACTTCAGAATGTAACTTGTTTTGGGAGACAGGGCCTCTGAAGAGATGATGAAGTAGCTGGGCACAGTGGTGCACACCTGCCATCCCAGTACTTGGGAGGCTGAGTCAGAAGGATTGCAGGTTCGAAGCCAGCCTCAGCCAACATAGCAAGACCCTCAGCAACTTAGCGGGACACTGTTTGAAAATAAAAAGGGGCTTGGTGGTGCACACCTGTAGTTCCAGTACTTGGGAGGCTGAGTCAGGAGGATCACAGGTTCAAGGACAGCCTCGGCAATGTAGCAGGACTCTCAGCAACTTTACGAGACCCTGTCTCAAAATAAAAAATAAAATAGGGCTGTGGGGTGTAGCTCAGAGGTAGAATGCCCTGGGTTCAAATTCCCAGTACCAAAAAATAAAGAGAGAGAGAGAGAGAGAGAGAGAGAGAGAAAGACAGACATGATCAAGTTAAAATGAGACCACAAGGGTGGGCCCTAATCCAAGATGAATTTAAAAGAAGAGGAAGAGACAGAGGGGCATATGTGCAGAGGGACAGCAGAAGAGGAGGCTGCCTTCCAAAAGCCAAGGAGAGATGAAATCTGCCCTGCCGGTGCCTTGGTTTTAGACTTCAAGCCTCCAGGACTGTGAGGGAGTCCATTTCTGTAGTGGAAGTCACCTACTTTGTGGTATTCTGTCACAGTAGCCCTACCGAACTAAGATAACAGGTGTCTAAATTCAGACACTTTCCTAAGCAGAGGTGGAGCCGAGGACCCGGATGCAGGCAGCTGATTGTGAAGTGACCCCAGGGAGCAGGGACAGTGAGGCAGGTGTATTATTTAGGGGAACATGAACAAGGTCATGGCTTAGGTAACAGGGGCTTAATTCTGCCGAGGCTTCCCAGGAAGCACCCAGAATGCCCCCAGAACTGCTCTGGGGGGCAGGATCATCTACCCACTGGCTGCCACTGTGCCTGGAGCACTGGCTCCCTTGACTTACAGGCAGCGGTGGGTGGGGCAGCTGCACTAGAGAAGCTCCGAGAGAGAAAGCACAGGTAGTGTGGCAAATACCTGGGGCTCAAGCTGTCACCAAGGCCAAACCCCGCTCGCGGGACTCTGGCTGGAAGTGGAGGTGGGCCGCAGGGATGTGATGTGGGACCCGAGAGATTCCAGTTAGCCAACCTCAGTGCAGAGGCAGAAACACCTTTAAGGTGGCGAAGGTAGCAAGATTCTGCAACGGACCCACTTTGAGACCACAAAGATGTCAAGATGCGGGTGTCCTGTGACAGTCGCTTCTTTCCCCAAAGATAGATACTGGTGTCCTTAGTGGGGAGAAGCCTTGAAAATTCTAGGTCTCCAGCATGCTCGTTTTCAGCCAACTCTTGGGAATTCTGTGTTTTCAATGAGAACTGTGATTGGGCATTTTGTTTGTTTGTTTTTTGCTAATCCAAAGCTAACCTAATTATATTGCAACCAACCTGTTCTACTTGTTAACTCATCCTCCATGCTAAAGTAAAAGCTACTACTTATAAACAGAAGGAAAGAGTTTAGTCTTTCTATTCACCTCATGTAAATTCTAGGTAATCCCTAGAAACCCAACCCATAAAAGGGATTCCCTCTCCCACTCCCCTCTGGGAGGGGACAGGTCAAATAGGGCACTTCTGAATATCACCTACTACTAACTCCAGCTTATCGGACATACACGGGAAGACAAGTAAATGTGATTGTAAAACAAATTTTCTAACTTACCTTCGGAAATTCATTCCCTTCTTTATGATAAATAATTATCTGAGATTTGTTACTGAACACTTACTTGTAGGCAGTGCAACAATCAAAATAACGTCATGCAAGGAGCTGTCAAACATGAGCGGTATTTCCTGGTATTTTCCAATTACCCTGAGTCCTATTTAGGGTTGCCAGATTTAGCAAGTGAAAACACGGAATATCAGTTAAATTAGAATTTCAGACAAATAACAAAGACTTTTTTTAATAGTAAGTATATCCCAAATATTGGATGGGACCTACTTACATTAAAAGAAAATAATTGAGTCGGGTGTGGTAGTGCACGCTTGTAATCCCAGTACTTGGGAGGCAGAGACCGGAGGATCTGGGTTCACAGTCAGCCTCAGCTACTTAGTGAGGCCCTCGGCAACTTAATGAGACCGTTTCTAAAACTAAAGAATAAAAAATAGGGCTGGGGGTATAGCTCGGAGGTAGAATGCCTCTGGGTTCAATCCCCAGTACTGCAAAAAAAAAAAAAAAAAAAAAACCCAACAGAAAAGAATTGTTATTTACCTGAAATTCAAATTGAACTAGGTAAAAAACCTAAATTTTATAACACCACCCTATCTACCTTAATATTCCAGAATGGAAAGTCAGGAAAACTAGAACTTAAAGGAACTTGCACTTAAAAATATAACTTCTTGTCTCAACTTCCATTGCTTTTAAGCACGATTGGTTAGAACACCCTGCCGTTTTAACATAGAGGACTGTTATGAACTGATGGTTCATTGTAACTAGGGTAGTTCAATTCAAAAGAAATAAAATAGCTTAAAAACAAATATTAAAATTCCCATAGGAATCATCTGTAAGAACAACAAGCCAGGCACTATTTGTACAGAAAAGGGCAATTAAAATGCAGTAAGAATACATTTTCATTGTACAATCTGCCACTGTTTGGTGCTTAAAGAAATTAAAACATTGGCCGGGTGTGGAGGTTGAGACAGGAGGATCACAGGTTCGCAGCCAGCCCCAGCTACTTAGGCCCTCCACAACTTAGTGAGACCCTGTTTCAAAATAAAGAATAAAAAACAGGGCTGGGGGTGTAGCTCAGAGGTAGAATGCCCCTGGGTTCAATCCCCAGTTCTTCAAAAAAAAAAAAAAAAAGAAAGTAAACCATCAATATAGGTTATATGTTTTTTATATACTTCAAACTACATGGACAAACAGAGATGGTTTTCTCTTCAACTTCCTTCTCCCCTTACAAGTTGATTAACAGTCCTAGATTTTTAGTATGTTGAAGATTATTCATATGGAAAACCAAAATACCTGAGAAGACAAATATAACTTGTTTGGGAAGACTTATGTGACTTTGCAATCAGGGAGAAAGACTGCCTACAGTAGGAACAGATTTACCTGGGGGCAAGGCCTCTTAACTTCAGCACTTCAGCACCCCTCACCTGCAAGGGATACAGTCCAAGACCCCAGGGGGTGTGTAAAACCAAGGACAGAATCAAACTCCATATATACCATTACTTCCCTACACATATAAACCTATGATAAAGCTGAATTTATAAATTATTCAAGTAACAGATTAACAATAACTATTATTAAAATAGAACGATTATAGTCAGGCATGGTGGCACATGCTTGTAATCCTAGTACTTGGGAGGCTGAGACAGGAAGATCGCAGGTTCAAGGCCAGCTTCAGCAACTTAGCGAGGCCCTCAATTTAGTGAGACCCTGTTTCAAAATAAAAAATAAAATAGGGCTGGGGATGTAGCTCAGAGGTAGAATGCCCTTGGGTTCAATTCCCAGTACCACAAAAACAAACAAATAATGATTATAAGACTAAGTTATGGGAATGTTCCCTCTCTCTGTCCGATCCTATTCCCAACCGTGTGACCACCCCTTACTTGTGGCAAATGCCTTGCTATCATTTGATTCAGGGGATACCTTGCTGAAGTCACCATTTAAACCCAATGCTTTCTGGCACAGCACGTGGTCGTCAATCAGAACACATTTTTTGCTCAAGTCTTCCACCCTCAAATCTAATGCCTTTTCCATCTTTTCTGAGCATGATCATGCACTGTGGTCCTCATCCTTTCTGCAGTCTGAGGTGAGACAGCAAAACTAGCATGAATTCTTTCCCCCTTCTTCACAATTCCACAGATAGACGATTCATTCTTACTATAGATTTTAGCAACCTCAGCATACAATTTTTTTTATTAAATCAGGAACTTTCACCTTTTCACTTAACAGAGGTAATTTACAGCTTCTCTTAGGCAAATCCAAATTGCCAGCATTACCCCTTCTGGGCTTTGAGTCCATTATTAAGTAAAGTAAGGGTTACCTGAACAGGAACAGGCCCTGCAGAGCTAACAGAGAATCTGACAACTGAGACGGCTCCACAGCGACTACTGGGCAGGTAGCATATACAGCGTGTACCCGCTGGACTGAGGATGAGTCACAGGTGGGCGTGAAAATTCATCACGCTACTTAGAACAGTGCACAGTTTAAAACTTATGAAAATTTTTCCTGGAATTTTTTTTTTGTGTGTGTGGTACTGGGGATTGAAGCCAGGGGCATTCTACCTCTGAGTTTTACCCCCAGCCCTATTTTATTCTTTATTTTGAAACAGGGCCTCACTAAGTAGCTGAGGCTGGCTGCGAACCCAGATCCTCCTGTCTCAGCCTCCCAAGTACTGGGATTACAAGCATGTGCCACCACGCCCGGCTTGGAATTTTCAATTTAACGTTTTTGGACCAAGGGTAACTAGAAGTGTGAAAAGTGAAACTGTGGATAACCGCATTGACATTTTGGGCCGTGTAATTCTTTGTTGCAGGGGGACGGGGGCTGTCTTGCATATTATAGGAGCATTTCTGGGCTCTACCCACTAAATGCCAGTAGCATCTCTCACCCCCAGTTATAATCATCAAAACTGTCTCCAGACATTGCCAAATCACTTGGGGGACAGAACTGCTCCCAGTTGAGAGCCACTGGTCTACAAGGACCTTTAGTATCTTGGATCTGCCCTGGCAATTACACAGCCCCGAGTTCCCAGAGATTTTTAAAAGTATTATTGCAGGATAGCTTAGAATAACAAAAACAAAATGAAAAAAAAAAAAAAACCCACCACAACACAATTTGCACCAAATCCATTCTGACCAAAATTGTCCTCAATACATTTATAGAATAGTTTTAATTAGGTCTATCTACCTAATGATGCCCTGTGTTCTCTTTATCCCTGAAAAGTTGTATGCTACTAAAAGATTTAGTCAAGAGGCCTGTTTTCAGCCCACTCTCCTGCTTGCCCAACATAGACAGAATGAGCCAGCCTTCTGGACCCTTCTATTTCCAGATGTGTGCTCTCATTTAGTCCAGCCCCGCTCAGCCCTGTGAGGCAGGTCATTAGTTGCCCCATGTTCCGAGTGAGGAAATTCCAGGCTAGAAAAGTGAAATAACTTGCCCTGAGTTCCCAAAGAGTGTGAGATTTCAAACCCAAGTAACTCCAAAGTCCTAGTCCATACCCTTCACCTTTAGAGACAAAAATGAAAAAAATCACTAAATGTCTCTAACCCTCAGTTTCCTTACCTGTAGCTTGGAAATAAGAGTTCAGAACCTCACAGCATCACTGGCAGAACTTAAGCAGTTCAGAGAGCTGTTGAAGGACAGGGACCAAAGACCTAACACCCAGCTGCAAAATTAGTGGCCACCCGGAGCAGCAGAACTTGCCCCAAATCCCCAAGAACTCAATGACCACAGTGAGTCCCGGGAGCTTAGTGGACAAAGTCCCAGAAGTCTGATTAGAAGGAAACCTTAAAGACTACTCATTGGACAGATGAGACACTGGAGCCCAGAGGCAAAAAAACTGATCTCACCCATGCAGGCCATGACCTGGTGACCAGGTCCCAGGTCCCCAAGTCAAACTATACCGCAAACCTCGCTACTGCCCATGACCTGGCTGAACCCTCTTCTCCAAGCAGCCTCCAGCCCCTCGGTGCATGATCCAAATAACCGCTGTGTCGTCTGGCCTGCCTGTTGCACAAACGGAGTCACGTCTGTCAGAAGCCTGTATTTTGCAGAAGTAGTTTCAGGACCCAATTATTGTTTTGAGCTTCTAAGAGCAAAAGGGCCAAACACAAAGTGTTTGGGTAACTCAGTCAACACAACACAAGCAAAACGCATTAATCTTTAGGTGACAAAGCCTCATTAGGGAAAGAAGTAGCTGTAGGAGCAGACATGGGGAGGGTTCGTGATTCCTCTTGCATGATAAGAAATGCAGTGAGGTTGAAGTCAGTGCAGTGTTTAGGGAGGCAAGCCGCGGTGGTGGGGATTTCTCTACTTTGTCATAGATAAAACACAAACATACAAACAAAAATCAGTGAAGGCTACCTCATATAGCACTTTAAATTCTACATCATTCTCAGACACATATTACCCCATTTTCTTCCTGCAATGTCACAGTGCAGACGCTGCTGATGGGTGGTTCGGGGTAGCAATAGACCACAGGCTATTTGAAGAGAAAAATGTCTCACCCATAGTTTCATGAAGCCGCATTTAGATTCTGGGTCTAATTTCAACAGATATCAGCACAGCAGAGCTACAGTTACAGTAGACAGATCATTTGTCAAGAATGGAAAAAGCCAGAATGCCACAGCAGTTGTATTAGGGGAGGGGGAGGGGAAGGAAGATGTGAAGGTATATCTTAAAGGAAATGTAGAGGAAAGACCGCTAACAGAGTAGGCAGAGTTGGAGTTTGAGCCCTGGGCATGAAGGAAAGCCCAGCTGGCTGAGGCCAAGCCAAGACTTCAGGGTTATGGCACCATTGGTCGCCGTGGTAGCCCTGGGAGGCCCACAGTGGAGCCAAAAACCCAAACCAACCCTAGGGGGTGATCAGACAGACACCACAAACTGGAAGGCTGGGAATGGGGCAGATGTCCTGGCCATAACTGCAGACATAAGAAACATGCTAAATAAATCACAGAGTAATTATTCATTTTCCTTTTAGGCTTTCAAAAAAGTAAGAGTGTAGTCATGCCATAAAAGTGAGAATTCTTTGATTAGGTGTCCCCTATTGTGTAAGACTGGGTAATGTGGCCTGATAAACTATATTTTTATTTATTTATCGACTTATTTATTTGGTACTGGGGATTGAACCCGGAGGCATTCTATCTCTGATCTGTACCCCCAACCCTTTTTATTTGGAAACAAGGTCTCACTAAGTTGCTGAGGGCTTCACTAAGTCGCTGAAGCTGGCCTTGAACCTGCAATCCTCCTATGGCCATGAACCTGCGATCCTCCTGTCTCAGCCTTACAAACATGTGCCACCACACCGGCTAAAACTGTATTTTTTATGAAGGCCTCTAGAATTTAATTCCCTTATACTTATACCTGTAATTGTTGAAGAAAAGTGTATTAAAAGACTTAGTGTATAAAGACAAACTTTCCAATTAATTATATGCACATGAGAAATTTACTAATCATCTAGTCATTTATATTCTAGGGTAGTATTTTGGCACAGCTATTCTGTTAGATACTTTAAATTATAATTTTAAATGGACTCATTGTCACAGGCCTCTGGGTCCATTTTACACACAAAATCAATATACTACTACTAATAAATAGGATTACTTTTCCCAGGCTCCAGGAAGGAGCTCAGTGGGCCTTCTGTTTGGGAGGCAGCCTTCAAAAACCTCCAAAGAAAATTACTTTCCCAATGTTCAACCCTAAGAACTAACAGAAGGCACCAGAGAGAATCTAAAATCAAGAGGCAAGCTGGGCGTGGTGGCGCACTATTGTAATCCCAGTACTTGGGAGGCTGAGATCGGAGGATCTGGGTTCACGGCCAGCCTCAGCTACTTAGTGAGACCGACCCTGTTTCAAAATAAAGAATAAAGAATAGGGCTGGGGGTGTAGCTCAGAGGTAGAATGCCACTGGGTTCAATCCCCGGTACCCCCAGAAAATAAATAAATAGGCCAGGTGTGGTGGCGCACGCTTGTAATCCCAGTACTTTGGGAGGTGGAGACCGGAGGATACGGGTTCGCGGCCAGCCTCAGCTCGCGCACATGTGCGCTCTCTCTCTCTCTCTCTCTCTCTCTCTCTCTCTCTCCCTGTCTCTCTCTTTCTACTTAGTGAGGCCCTCCGCAACTTCGTGAGACCCGGTTTCAAAATAAAGTATAAAAAAAATAGGGCCAGGGGCATAGCGCGGAGGTAGAACGCCCCTGCGTTCAATCCCGGTATCGCAAAAAAAATAAATAAATAAAAATAAATAAATAAATAAATAAATAAACCAAGAGGCAACCACCTGAGGGGAAAGGAAGGATTGGATGGTTAGGGTAATTATTTTAGATGCATGGAAACAATGCCCCAGTTTAAATGCTTCATCCGTGAGCCGGGCGTGGTGGCGCATGCTTGCAATCCCAGTACTTGGGAAGCTGAGACAGGAGGATCCGGGTTCACCGCCAGCCTCAGCTAGTTAGTGAGGCACTCCGCAACTTAGTGAGACCCTGTTTCAAAATAAAGAATAAAAAAAAATAGGTCTGGGGGTGGAGCTCGAAGGTCGAATGCCCCTGGGTTCAATCCCCAGTACTGCAAATAAATAAATAAATAAATAAATAAATAAATAAATAAATGCTCCGTCCAGCAATGTTTCTGGACCCACCACAGACCCATGTTATATAACACGTTATATTTTCTTTGAAAAGGTAGAAAACTCCTAGGGGTGTGTGTGTGTGTGTGTGTGTGTGTGTGTGTGTATGTGTGACTTCTGCCAGACTGCCCATCCTCAATGTCCAGGGTTGTGTTACTTACAATTGTGTACAGTCATCCTTAGTATCCATGGTTTCAGGATACCTTCCCCCCAGGATACCAAAATCCAAGGATGCTCAGGTCTATTATAGAAAATGGTGTATATCAGAGAGACTTCAGATAATGGAGGAGAAACTCCAGTGGAGCCAGGGAGGTCGTCTAGGGGATGGGGGGAGGGAGGATCAATGAAGGAATCACCTACATTGACATTATGTACATGTGAGAATACCAATGTCAATCTCAATATCCTGTGTGGGGAAGGGGGGAGTGGGGAAGGAGCCGGGTGGGGAAAGCCCGCCAAGTTCTGTGTGCATGTGTCAATATCACTATGAACTACATTATGATGTTATACTATAATATACCAATAAAAGTATAAAAAAGGTGTACATATTTAATATATTTGTATACTTAAATATGTATTTATATACTTAATATATATTATATATTTCATATATATAAATGGCATATATATTACAGAAGATATATATATTATAGAAAATGGTAATTTGCTTATAACCTATGTACATCCTCCCCTGTAATTTAAACCTTCCCGACCATTACTTATAATACCTGATACAACATAAATGCTATAGAAGTAGCTGTTAGAGTGTACTGTTTAGGGAATAAAGAAAAAAAGGTCTGTACGTGTTTAGTGTAGATGCAATTAAAACAATACTTTGGATCCTGTTGATTGAATCCACAGATGTGAAACCCACAAATATGGAAGGCTGACGATCCTCCGAACCACACCTAGGCGCCCCTCTCTAACAGAGCTAAGGGAGGGTTAAAAGAATCTGGCATAAGAAAAAGTACCTGCTAAGTGATTTCTCTCCCATCTCCCTTACAGTACACATTGTGGTCCCACCATGACTCATGTCCTAATTCTGAACAAGTTCCCTTGGCAAAGCCTAATTTTTTAAGTCTTGCTGCTCTGATGTAAACCCTTAGCAGAGATTTCATTATGTCATCCACTCCACATGACCAACGCTCTACCGTCAATGCACTGACCACAGGATATGGAGAAACACCCCATCACCATCCTTCACAGTGGCCCGTCCCCCTCTGTGAGAAGACGCCCCGTCTGGGTAGCACAATGGCGAAGCGAGGTTCAAAATCAAACACAGTGGTTAAGAGAGCTTCCCAAAACACCTGGACTTGATCTTGGACCAGTTCTCCAATGTCCAGAAGTGCAGACGGGGACACAGCATTCAACCTACGAGTCCCACTTTCCTCTACAATAGAGGAGGACACTGGTACCAACCTGTGAGGCTTGCTGGATTAGATGAAAGAATAAATGTAAAATTCTTACTACCATTCCCAATGCAGAAAAATACCCAGTAAGTGTAGGCAGTGATTCACTTCCTTATTACCCTGTATTCACTAGGGATGGGGGGAGGCAGCCCGAACCTGTAAAAATGTAAGAAAGTAGAACCATGAAAACTATAATTCCAATGAGCAAAAGTATTAGAGAGGGTGGGTTTTCCCTATTTATAGCAAAACATATTGAAAAGCTATTGTATTTTAAACAGTGTGCTATTTCCTTAGAAAGAGACCAAGATGTCAAGCCGGGAGTGGTGGCACATATCTGTAATCCCAGTACTTGAGAGGCTGAGATAGGAGGATCGCAGGTTCAAGACCAGTCTCTGCAATTTAGCAAGGCCCTCAGTAACTTTGTGAGACCTTGTTTCAAAATAAAATGGATTAAGGGTGTAGCTTGGTGGCAGAATGCCCCTGGGTTCAATCCCTATTAAAAAAAAAATTAAAAAAAAAAAGAAGAAAAAGAGAAAGAGACCAAGACGTCAATAGCACGAAGAAGGTCCAGACTGGACAATACAGATACATGTGAACGTACACACAAACACTTTTTTCCCCACCCTGGTGCTTGGGATTGAACCCAGGGGCATTCACCTCTGAGCTATACCCCCAGCCCTATTTTACTTTTTATTTTGAAGCAAGGTCTTGCTAAGTTGCTGAGGCTGGCCTCAAATCTGGGATCCTCCTATCTCAGCCTTGCAAGTACTGGGATTACAGGTGTGCCCCACCACGCTTGGTTACAGACATACTTTAATATGATGAAAGTGGCATTTCAAATTCAAGAAGAAAGTCTACGCCATTCAATAAGTGGCACTTGTTTAACTGGCTATCCATTTTGGGAAAAATATGAAATCAGACCTTTAACACACACATGTGTGCACACACACATCCAAAGGGGTTAAGGATCAAAATAATTACGAAGTCTGGAGAAGAAAATGTAGAATATTGCTATAATTTGGGGACCAAGAAAGGCTTTTTCAAAGCTAGCCACCAAACTCATAAGCTGCAAAGGTTGCAATTTCATATACATTATATATAAAATGAGTACAACTTCTGCAGAGAGAAATGTGTCATATATAAAATTTTTAAAAAGGCTAGGAATAAACATTCACTACACACACACAGAAACCAGAGAAAGCCCGGTTTCTATAATTCATTACAAGTTCCAATAACTCAATAAAACCCTAAATTGCCTTGCAAACAAAACTGGTCAAAGATTCAAAGAGGCAATTCAGAAAAATGCAAATCGGAGCAGAGATGCTTACATCTTCTTGTCCGTTATCTTTCATCATCTGTAAAATAGGACAATAATCACACCCACTCCATAGAACTATTCAAGTTAAATTAGTGAATTTTGCGTAAAGTGCTTAAAACGATTCCTGACACATAGAAACATTCAATAAATGTGAGCCAGTAGCAGAAATAGCAGTGGTGGTGGCAGCGGTAGTAACAATTAAGGGAAACACAAAAATGAGATGCCATCTAGCATCCGCGGCAGAACCATCATTAGCAAAATTACAAAAAGGCTCATGTTGCCCAATGTTTCAAAGTATGAAAGCCAGGCATGGTGGCGCATGCTTGTAATCCCAGTACTTGGGAGGCTGAGACCAGAGGATCCGGGTTCATGGCCAGCCTCAGCTACTTAGTGAGACCCTGTTTCAAAATAAAGAATAAAAAATAGGGCTGGGGGTGTAGCCCAGAGGTAGAATGCCCCTGGGTTCAATCCCCCGTACTGTCACAAAAAAAAAAAAGTATGAGGAAATAGGCACCCTGACATTGATGGTCGGAATATGAACCAGCTCAGCGTTCTCTGGAGGACAATATGGCCTTTTAATGGCCAGACCTACCAGCATTTTAATGTATGTGTCCTAGTACACAAAAATTCAACATACAGAGCTAGGGATGTAGCTCGGTGGTAGAGTGCCTGCTTAGCATGCACAAGACCCTGGGTTCGACTCCTAGCGCCGCCAAAAAGAATAAAGAAATTCAACATGCAGAATTACAGCCTATGGAAATACACACACGCGCTGAAAACCTGCACAGTCATATTGACAGACCACATGACACTGGTCCCATACCTTATAATCAGCTGAAAAATCTGATTGCCTCGTGACACTGTACCTGTCCTAACGTCTTAGCACAATGCATTTCTCATGAGTCTGCGATGATGCTGATGTAAACAAACCTACTCTGCAGCCAGTTGTATAAAAGGATAGATGGCACATAAAATTATGGACAGGACATAATACTTGGTAATGATAATAAATGACTTTTACTGATTTAGGTAATTACCATGCCGTATTTTTATCGTTACTTTAGAGTGTACTCCTTCTACTTCTAAAGTTTACTGTAGAGCAGGACACCAAGTTACACTGGCAGGAGCTTCACACATCTCGTGCAAACCAAGTGCCTTGACTGCATCAAGAGGCCACATCGAGGTTTGAGTAAGAACTCTCTACGATGTTCACACAATGAAAAAATCACCTAATGATACATTTCTCAGAATGGGTCCTCATCATTAGGTGACACCTGGGTATTCATGGATCGCCAATGAAGGACATAACAGAAATGACCACCGAATGGGAATAATTAAACATTCTGGCACATCCGTATGTGCGGCTACAACAAATATTGAGCATCAGCGTATACTGATACGGAAATGGGTCTACCAGCCTCTTGAGTAAAACTTGCAAGTCCCAATCTGTACCTCTTCAGTATTTTAAAATCACCTGTACTTTTACATAAAATATATATTTGCAAGTGGATATGAAATGGAAAAGCCACGTTTTTATTGTGGTTACCTGTGGCAAGGGGGCAGGAGTAGGGCATTTTAATTTTCATTCCACTTAAATGTTGTTTGGTTTTAAGATTTTAATAAGCATGTACTAAAAACAAGCATTTTGGTGTTAAAGAGAGAAAGGCAACCGAGTCGGTGCTCCCTATCAGCCATGGAACTGGACACCCGAGTGAATGACAAGGTCCATATGGTCCTTAGACAGACAGCGGTGCGCCCGCAGCGGCAGGTCCCTCCAGAGAGGAGCCCTCACAGCTGGAGGAGCCCAACAGGACCATTCAACTCATTTATTCTGACTCTGCTAATAATACCAATTTCTGCAACTGTCCACTTGGCAGTTCTATTTCTCAGGGTAAATGAATACGTTTGCATTCTAAGTCTATCAGCCCTCTTAACTCTGATTAACATAAAGTAGTCCTCCTGCGCAATAAATCTGAATTCCTAATCCTGCTAAGTGGAGGTAGCTCTATCTACTCCTATTAAGATCTCTCTAAGGTGCAAACAGTGCCGGAGACCTATAGCTCAAACCGGCAGCCCACTGGCTGGCCATTTTAACACGGTTATTCACATACTACAGGAAATGAAAAGTGAAACGCAAAAGAACTCAACACTTGGCCACTTGTTACTGTAAAACTTGACAATACCTTACTAGATCCTCCTGAGAAATATTTATGAAACAGCTCTATAGACACTACTGCTCTATTCTTTCACTCCGCAAGTCAGAAGGGAGGCCCACAATTGAATTCTCAGAGATGGTTTTGGAAAGGAAGGCAGGAGCTGAGTCAGGCTAGACTTTCAGGGGTGGTGGGCGTCTGTGGGCCACACCCAGGCTACTCTTACTTATATAGAGCAGCAAACTGAAGACCAAGGAGCGAGAGAAGCTAATCCTAACACTCTGAGGCAAAGCAGGAAGCAAGAAATGAGTACTGCCCGCCTTCCTTTCCCAACCTCTGTAATACAATCAACCACAAATGACAAACTTTAAAACTGTCACTGTAACCCAAGGTTGTTTGGGATAAAGGTGGAGTGAAAAAGAGAGGAAATGCCCGCCAATGGCCAGAGAGACATTTTTAGAGAACTAAGACCAACCTGGGCCACAATAGATCCTTACCATCTTTTATATACAAGTTCGAGACACGGTCTTTTCTAAAAGAACTACCAAGCCGGGCGTGGTGGCGCACGCTTGTAATCCCAGTACTTAGGAGGCTGAGACTGGAGGATCGGGGTTCACGGCTAGCCTCAGCTACTTAGTGAGGCCCTGTTTCAAAATAAAGAATAAAAAAAAAATAGGGCTGGGGTGTAGCTCAGAGGTAGAATGCCCCTGGGTTCAATCCCCAGTACAAAAAAAAAAAAAGAACTACCAAACACTCCTTGTAACATGGCAGTAATTAATTAGTGTATATAAATTAAATGATGGCTATTGAATTGATAGGTTACTTCTAAGTGAACCCAGGTTTGAAGCTAAAGAAAAGTTATTTCTGACAATCCAATTTGGGCTTTTTCTTTTTTTCCAAGTCCATCATCATAAAAAAAAAATCTAGCTTTTAAAGTTTATTTAATTACATATTTTTAAACAAAAGTTATAACTAATCAAAATTTCCGATTCTATGACTTTGGTTCTAATTTATATGATCCCAAGGCTTTTCACACCATTATTTAATGGTGGTGTCTATTTAATGCCTTGACTGATTTTCTAATGAATTAGGAAGGGGCAGGAATTGCATCAGCATTTATCCAGTGGCCACTCTGCACCCAGTTCCAGGGTAGAAGCTTCCCCATGGTCTACCATTTCATTTACTCCTCACGACATCTTTAGACACCCAAATTATGAGACATGTAAGGCGAGGCACCCTTGGCATTTCCAGATAAGCCCTGTACATCTGGTTGGCAATGTGATTACAGACACCAAGACTTTTTAGTGCTGCTAGAGAAGGGGACAATTAAAAGAAAAGGAATTAAAAGAAGAAAAATGACTGTCAAACAAACATGTTAAAAGTCCTTGGAGAAAAGGGGGGAGGGAGGCAGTTTCCTTGTCCATCAGGTGATGGAAAGCCCAGGCTAAGAATTTCTGGTACTGGATCTTGTAAAAACAGGGTTCATCCCATTCAAAGGAGGGATGGCTGAGACAGGAGGACCGCAGGTTCCAGGCTAGCACACGGCAACTTAGCGAGACCCTGTCTCAAAATAAAAAGGGCTACAGAGCCGGGCGTGGTGGCGCACGCTTGTAATCCCAGTACTTTGGGAGGCAGAAACCGGAGGATCCAGGTTCGCGGCCAACCTTAGCGCGCATACACGCGCGATCTCTCTCTCTCTCTCTCTCTCTCTCTCTACCTAGTGAGGCCCTCCGCAACTTCGTGAGACCCGGTTTCAAAAATAAAGCATAAAAAAATAGGGCCGGGGGAGTAGCACAGAGGAACGCCCCTGCGTTCAATCCCTGGTACCGCAAAAAAAAAAAAAAAGGGCTACAGGTGTAGTTCAGTGATAGACACCCCCCCTCCCCGTTAAAGGAGGGATGGCCAGCCCAGAGGGAAAGATCATAGAATACAGAGGGTTTGAGGTGTCTGGATACACCTAAGTTTGTAAACTCTGTTATTAGACTCTCACAGCACGAGCAACACCCTGTTTGATGACATCACATAACATGACAGCTCAATCAGAGTCTTGGGTTTCCCAGGCCTTTTTTTCCCCCAAACAATGGCTCTCACGCTTGGTGTAGCAGAATACCCTGGGGGCTGGTTAAACCACACTCTGCCGGCCCCGCTCCCAAATTTCTGACTCAGTTGGTCTGAGGTCCAAATGGCGTGAAAGCTTCCATTCGTAATAAGTTTCCAAGTGATGCCGCTAAGGCCACACACTGAAGAATCACCGCTCTAACCAAAACCAAACAATCAAAAAAACACAGAATCCACCAAAGTCTAGAAGAGGGTATTTACTACATGGCAAAATCTCCATCAGTGATGACAAGCAGAGAGTTTGGTCTGACACTGCTGTATTCCTAGCACCCAGAAGGCTGGCTGGTCTATATAGGTGTTCAATATGCATTTGTTAAATGAATCAGTGTGCCCATGGCAGAAACCGTGGCCAGCGTGGGGATGGGCGAGCAAGACAAGTGGCTGTAGGAGCCACAGTGACAAAGGGAAAGACTACTAACCGCTGACCTGTCCTGGAAGAGAAGCTCGGCTCAGTAACAGTGACAACAATCTAGATGATGAAGACTACAAGCATTTTAGAGTGATTATTAGCACATGGCCGGGGTTGGAGCCAGCACTTGAAACACATGATTGCTTTCAATCCTCACAATAAAGGGATGCACCCAAGTCCTCACACTACCAAGTGGCAAAGCTGGGATTACATAACAAGCCAAAAAGTGGATACCCAGCAGGTCTCTCTTCGTTACCCAGCCAAGTCAATGATAAATGCAAAACTTCCTTCCAGGAACCGCGGACTTTGATCCTCTCTTCTCCAAGATATGCAGAGGTCTCTTGCAACTGATTAATTATCATGCCAGACTGTGGACAGACAGAATTTCAGTGGGCCACACAGAGCACATTTTCTCTGCACTGTCTATCAAGAGCAGGAGCAGGTAATCACACAGCTCCGGGGTGCCCTCAGGCTGTTGGGCGTTCCAAAATCCCAACCCAGTGATGAGAAACAGTTTGCTTTTAAAATTTATAGGACATTTTAAAGATATGCTGTATCTAGAAGATGCATTTATGATTCCCTGTTTCTGCACGTTCCTCGAGGTCTAGATCAGTGGTTCTCAATTCACAGAGACTTCCTCCCAAAGGACATTAGGCAGTGTCTGGGGACAATTTTGACTGTGGTATCTGGGGATGCTACTGGCATCTACGTTCATAAAGACCAGGAGTGCTGCTATATATCTAAGTGCACAAGACAGCCCTCCACCACCAAGAAGTGTCTGGCCAAAATGTCAACCATAGCTGGGCGTGGTGGTGCACGCTTGTAATCCCAGTACTTGGGAGGCGGAGACCGGAGGATCTGGGTTCACGGCCAGCCTCAGCTACTTAGTGAGGCCCTCCACAACTTTGTGAGACCCGGTTTCAAAATAAAGGATAAAAAATAGGGCCGGGGGTGTAGCGCGGAGGTAGAATGCCCCTGGATTCAATCCCTGGTACCGCAAAAAAACAACAACAAAAAAAATGTCAACCGTGCTGAAACCCTGCTGTGGTTTAAAACTTCCTAAAGCCCTCTTTGTCCTGCCAAGCCTGTACGCTAAGAAACTTCATTGCTATTTCCTTATATTCTTCACTGCCTTCTGCCTTAGTTACTAGAGAACACGTTTCATCTCCTGTCTCCTGGGGACTCTTTTAGGGCCAGAAAGACAACTTAGTCACCTCTGCAACCCCCAGAGTACCTATAACCTCATTTTCCACAACTGTACAAAGAGGGTGTTCGATAACCATTGTCCAATAGTTGTTTTTCCCTGAAGAGGGTAAAAATCCTCAGGAGTTCAGATTCAGCCAACATTCAACCCTTCCTATCTTGGGGTGGAGGTGGGGGACACGAAGGAACACAAAATACATTTCGTATAAACACTCTTGCCTGAATCCTTTCAACCAACGAAGAAGACAGGACCAATAGTTGAGGTAACTACAGCTCACAGATGTAATTTGTAGAAGGTCTCACACTGTAAGTGGAAAAGCATGGTTGTGTAGCCAGAGTCTCCCAGTCTCACTCTCTTTCCATACCCCACCACGGTGTCATGGGTCTCAGGGCTGCAAACTTGCCTCCTAAAGATTATTCCCAGAATTAGGGTGTCTGAGATGCTAACAAGGAAAAAAAAATCAACATGAAATGTTAGAAACTTTCCCACATTATTAGTGTGATCATCACATGTTCTGCTACCCAATATAGCAACAAAACCAGTCGATTCAAGAAGTGCTGCAAATAGGTTTAAATACAGTTACATATTTAAAAATCAATTATAAAGACATTTAGAATTTACACAGCTCTTTCCTCCAAAAGGGTCCTCAAAGGCTCTCATTTTTAAATTTTAAGATGATAGAGCTTAAGAAAATAAATTCAAGAATTTTTTTTTTAAATTGTAATCAGCAAAATCAGAGAGCATAGGCAATTATGGTAAAAAGGGCCATCTTGGTTTGGGACCTAATTATGTGACCTGTCTTTATGCACAGCACTCCCCAAATGGCTCTTTGCTTCGAGAGGCTGCAAACCGTGGGCTTTGTCAACACAGTCAGAAGCCAGGCACGGACCTGGAAAAGCACATAATAAATAACACCTGACGGTTCCTCTCTGGGAGCCCTGACGGTATCGATCCCCCAAAAATCAACCTGATGAATTTGTCTCCTTTTCATATTACAGAGGGAGAAGTGAAAATGATGAAAGCTTTCTGTGGTGTCACATTAATTACTTTCCCCCTGAAACCTAGGGAGAGCAGTTCCTGGCCTGCTGCGGTTCATCAGGACCCCCACTAGAACCTTTATGCTACAGTCACATTTCCAGGGCACAGCCCCAGGCCCTCAGAAAGCTGGATGGCCCATGGTGTCACCCGCAACCAACTCAGCACACACCCAGACAGCCCAGCTGGGCCTCACCCATTCTTCCAGCCTCAGGAGATAAAACTCTTGGGAATCAAAAATCTTATCACATTTCTCTTCTCCCTTACCCGTCCCTCACTTCCACCCTTCCTCTTCACACCATTGCTGCTGTAGCCCTGCTTCCAGACTCATCAACTCTATAGCACCCATACTCCAAATGGTGGGCCCTGGTTCTCTTCCCATTCAAATTTCTGGCTTTCTGTCCACTTGGTCCAGGTAGACACAGAGTCAACAGAATGGGGAACACCATTTTATGACAAGTAGACTAAACCACCCAACACAGGGCATCCTGCTGGTGCCCAGCATGCTGCAAACTTGCCCGCTTAGACCTCTGAGCTTAGATTCTCACCCACTCACGAGGCATTCTTGTTTCAACCCTCTGTGGGTTCCAAATTAACTCATCTTTGGATGGTTTGTTTGGCTATGACCTAGAAATCTAGAAGGTGGTAGCACTAGGGTTGAGCATCAGGCTTGGGTCCCTGGGGTCTTGTTCCAATCAACATTCTTGCAGTTATAATCTAAAAGATTGACCACCTTAGAGGAAAGAAGATTTATTTTCTTACAGTTTCAGGTTCAGTCCATATGAGGCCGGGGACCATGGATCTCAGGGCATGGCGGCTGGAAGCAGAGAAAGGGATAGCACATGGGCTGTGCTCACATCATGGAGGCCGGAAACAAGAGAGAGGGCAGGGGAAGGAAGAACCAAATATAATCCCCAAGGCCATACCCCAGGGACCCACCTCCAGCCACACCCTACCAGCCTACAGGGTACCACCCAGGTAAATCCATTACAATGCATTTATCTACTGCTGGGATTACAACCCTCAAGACTCAATTTTATCAACTCCAAACATCAATTTATGAGCTCTTTAAGGGGCCATTCTATATTTAACCCTAACAGGTCTACAGGTCTATTCTCTAGAACAGAAGAAAATCTGAGATGAGCATCATGTGCGTGGATTCTGCAGAAGGCTCCCGCCCTCACCTGGAGGATCCCATCCAAGAACCTTTACCTGTGCTCAACTACCCAGGGCAGTGCTTCCCCAATGTTCCACAAGATCAGCTCTTGATGCTTCTCTAGTTGAACATGGGGATGGAGCCGGGAAATGTACATCCGGAAAAAATGCTACAGGCAATTCTTATTACAGGTTGAGCATCCCCAATCTAAAAACCTGAAATGCTCTAAATCTGAAACCAGTGCCAACAAGTGGAAAATTTCCTATCGTGAAACTGTTTCATGCACAAAATCATGAAAAGTGTCGTATGCAATTGCCTTCAAGCTAGGTGTCCAAGTTGTGTATGAAACACAAATGAATTTTATGTTTAGATTTGGGTTCCAGCCCCAAAATGACCTCATTATGTATAGGCAAATATTCCAAAACCTGAAAATATCCAAATTCAGGAACATTTCTCTTCCCAAGTATTTCAAAGAACAGATAACTCAACCTGTATCAGGGAAACTTGGAAAACACTGGACCCTTTCTTTTTGACAGGTATCTTGGGTTCTTACAACATCATACAATGCCAGAACCCATAGAGGATAAACACTGGGGATAAGCTGAGACGTTGGAGCCAGGCTCCTAGGGTTTAATTTTGGTTGCCCGACTTATTAGTAGGGCCCTCAGCCAGCCCCTTAACCCCTGGCAGTCTGTTTCTTCCTATATAGACCAAGGGTGGTACTAATACCTACTTCATAGGTTGTTATGTGGATAATGTGCTAATGTGTGTAAAGCACTTAGTTTAGTGCCCTTGATACACGCGGACACTCCATAAACATTAGCTATTATTATCCTGTAGACCAGAGACTACTGAGTGGCAGCCCGTAAGCCAAATCTGGCCTAGAGACCTATTTTGTTTGGCCCGCACATTTTCCTTTTTAATAGAGCCAACATTTTTAAACTGGTAGATTTCTGGCATTTTGAGAAGGTTGAAGATCTGGCAACACACAGGGTCTGCCTTCCCCTCTGGCAGCCGCTGCCCGGAGCAAGGTCCTATGGCCCCCTTTTGATAGCACATTTCTTCTTTATGCAAGCACAGCCCCCCCCCCACTGACACCACCCCTCAATGTACTTCCTGCCTTGCTCTTGAATGAAGACAGCCCCTATTCTAGACCAATTTTACCAACATATCCTAATGGTCTTACTATTACCCCATATTGACCGCAGTCCCAATGTTCCCTCTGTATACGAACCTACTTTCTGTCTCCCTAAATCTGGCTATTTCCCCAGCTAGGTACAGCCACCTAGCCCAGAGGTTTCAATAGACAATGCTCATTAAAATCACCTAGGACATTGTGTGTGTGTGTGTGGTACTGGGGATTGAACCCAGGGGCATTCTACCTCCGAGCTACACCCCCAGCCCTATTTTATTCTTTATTTTGAAACAGGGTCTCACTAAGTTGCTGAGGCTGGCCGCGAACCCGCTATCCTCCTGTCTCAGCCTCCCAAGTACTGGGATTACAAGCATGCGCCACCACGCCCAGTTTCACCTAGAACATTTTAAAGAAAAACCCATATCTGGATTCCACCTTGAGAAAGTCCTATTAGTCTGGGTGGGGCCCATGTATCAGCATTTTTTTAAAAAAGCACCCAGGAGATTTCAGTGTGCACCCTGATGTGCTCTGAGACCCGGAGCCAAGGGAGCAGGGCCCCCCCATTCCCATGGCCCGGCTGAAGCCTGGTAACTCTCACCCACTCCTCTGGTCCTTCCTGTCGACACCGTACAACCGAGGACTAGATGAGTCTTGTTTTCTTCCTGACTCCTGTTTAGTCTTGCTTGCAGATCAACTTGTGTTTAAAGCTCAGCTCCCCGAATAGACTGTAAACTCAAGAGTGGGCGGATCACACCTCATACTTCTCTTGCATCCCCAACGGGACTAATGGGGCGCCAAACACATTGTAGGTGTCTAATGAAAATGCCTCTTCTCAAATATTTGAGAGTCTACGATGTAGAAGGCATGGCAGGGAGCTCATGATGAAAACACCAGACTGACTCCTCCTTGGGGGGCACAGGTTTGGAGAAGTCAGGAACACACAAGACAGGATCCAAGGCAATGATGTGCCTGCGATACAAGGCAGTGGCCGTCACTCAGGGAAGGGAGAGGGCCCATCCCTGGAAACCAGGAGGCTCTGTGCCTGAGGTTTCCCTTGACCAGGGCCTTGAAGGTCCAGTAGGAAGGAGGGCAGCAAAGGGAGCAAGGCAGATGGGAGGAGAAAGATGCTCCCGCCCCACGCCATGGCAGCACCCAGGCTGGGAGGAACGGGAAGCAAAACAGGAAAGGCAAGATCTCCCCATACCTCTAGTACCAGAGAAATGGCTGTAATTAGTCCCAGAAGCAGCCATTGACGGACACAAGTCTCAGCCTTCTAAGAGCCAGGCAGAGGGAAGTGATGGAAAAGAAGAGCACGAGAGGGAGAGGAGGAGGAAGGGAGGCCCAGAGGCGGGTTCTGCATCTCTGGTGAGCAAGGCCAGCGCGGCCCACACACAAGCCCGCCGCTGGGGCCTCACCATCGCCAGGGCCCAGGAGCTCAGCTGTCCTGGTTCTCACCATGGTTTATAATACAGAAGTGAAATTATGTTAATAAATAGTGCCACTTTATTAACACATTTGATCACAGAAAAAAGGTTTTATTCATGACACTATTACTACTGATAGTACTATGATAAGAAGCTTATTCTTCTATATTTTCCCCCCAAGTCAACTGGACAGCTTATAAAGAAATACCCTACATCCTAAGCACGGCATTAGGCAGAACGCATCCCCTGGCTCACTCCTCCCCCTCCTCATTGCCAGTTTCTTTTTGTGTGTGTGTGGTGCTGAGGATTGAATCTAAGGGCAGTCTCTCTGTGAGCTACAACCCCCAGACCAATTTTATTTTTTATTGGGAAACAGGGTCTCACTATGTTGCTAAGTTGCTGAGGCTAGCTTCGAACCTGTGATCCTCCTGTTTCAGCCTCCCAAGTATTGGGATTACAGGCATGTGCCACCATCATTACCACCACTTTTAGAGGGGTGCAACTGGCTTGAAAAGAACAGTAAAGGCTAGTTAAGAAATCACAAAAGAAAAAAAAAAGCAGAAATCACAAAAGGACAGTCCAAGAGATGGCCAGGGAAGGGAAGGGCAAGTCCATCAGTCAGTCCATTGAATATTCCATGCCAGGCCTTGGCCTAAGCGCTTTACAAATATGAGCGCATTTAACCTTCCTTCCCTCGCGTGGTAGGTAGAGAGAGGAAATGAAGACAGAGAGAGGTTGTCTTTTGCCCAATGTCACAGAGCGAGTAAGCAGAGGCAGAATAAGAACCCAGACACTCATGCCATCACTCAACCTTCTATTCAGCTGTCCCCTCTAACAAGAACAGAGTGGAGTTTATTCCTGAGCCTCTTTCTCGCGCCAAGGGGCTGCAGGTTGCAGAAGGGCTCAGAGGGGATGGCCTGGACCGCAGGGATACCGCTCTGGTGATATATTCCTGGAGCCCCAAAGGGTCAGAAACAGGTAAGGACAGAGGAGGAGTGAAGTCTACAGGCCCCAAGTCCAGAGTCGCCACCACCACACTGCAGTATCATGAACACTAGAGCAGCCAAAAGGTCTTCCAGGGTAGCCAGGCATGAGCTGGCTCGAAGGCCAAGGGCATTCAACTTCTCCCCTCCCTCAGACAGCCTCCAACCACCAAAGGAAACCGGCCTCACTGGTAACCACATCTTGCCAATTGCTCCTAGATGCTCACTGCCCGTCGGACCCCATCCATACGGGGCCCCTTTCTGGTTTGTGCATTACAGATAAGCCGCATGTCCCTGCCCCTAAGGAGGCCGTGAACTACAGCCACGTTGGATTATGTTTCACTTTCAGGCTTCAGGGCTTGAAGCACTTCTATTTTTAAGCTTTCTCAGTCCCACAAGGAAAATAAGGCGTTTTAAGGAAATTAGTTCTGGCTTTTAGGGGATGGTCAGTTCCTCTCAAGGGTTAACTGCTCAGCCACTTTGCTAAGCCAGAAATTTTGCTGTGACTAACCACAGAGGAAGAGCACCTTGGTCAATGTTACCAGGCGGGGGCCCTGGGACCTCTGGAAACCAGTCACTCAGGATGTGGATGGCCGGGGACAAAACCCTGACGCAGAGCTGCACCATGTCCCTCTCCCAAGAAAGTTCAAACAGCCTTGTAGGCTCTATTCTCGGTCAAGGGCATGCCTCACTTTTTGAACACCTGAAATGTCATATCCATAGAAAATAAATTTGCAAATGTCAAATAAAGGTTTAACAAAGCCTACTAACACTTTTTTTCTTCAAAATCAATCATTCCTTCCATTCTTTATTTCCTTTTTGTGTAACATCTATTTTTGGGGGGGTTACTGGGGATTGAACCCAGGGGCATTCTACCTCTGAGCTACACCCCTTGTCCTATTTCTTTATTTTGAAACAGGGTCTCACTAAGATGCAGAGGACCTCACTAAGTAGCTGAGGCTGGCCACGAACCTGGATCCTCCAGTCTCAGCCTCCCAAGTACTGGGATTACAAGCGCCTAGCTTCGTGTAACAATCTAAAGTAGCCTTGCTTACTTTGTATCTTTGGGAATAAGACATCACTCCAGCAGTCAATTGTTCAAAGGCCACTACTTCAAGTGTATATATATATTTTTTAAACTGTTACCAATCCTGACACAAATCTAAAATGTATTCCCCGTATGGCAATTTTCCCATATAGGACATGCAACAACAAAATTCACCTTCTCTTCGCAACTGAGGCTTCTTCTAAGGATGCCAAGTGTCCAGTTCCAGCTGTGACAGTGCCACTAGCTGGCTGGTGACCTTGGGCATTTAACCTAACTGCACTGGGTCTTAATTTCCTCTGGGTAGATGAGCACTTGGGTGCTTCATAGTTCTCAAATGTTGTATTAAGTATAAAGCATGGCTTCTGCTAACCTCAAGTACTATTCTTAGGAACTCTCAAGTTATAAGAATGTGGCCTGGACACTACAATGGCCCTGGACAGTGGGGCTACTATAACAGAAAGCAGGTGGAAATCAGCTATCAATTCTGTTATCAGCCTCCAGCTGAACGAAACCCCTGCCTCAGTTTACAAAGCGAAGCCAGGCCCTCTAGCAAAGCATTTTGGGAACACCATCTGGCCACCACTTGATCACTTTTTCAAAGTCATACCGTGGATGACTGTGGCCGCCACAAGACTGACCTCCATTAAGTTCAAGGTGGGAGGGGTTTGTGGATGCATTCTTCTATACTGGAGAGGAGTATGGAAAACAAAAGTGAGAACAGAAAATGAACCCGTTCCCCTCCTCTTCATGTAAAGCACCTGTACCCCTCTATCTTAACCCCACCCCCACCTTGTCAGCCTCAGGTCCGGGTCTCAGTTGTTGCCTTTTTTGTACCTACAGTTGTATAACTCTTCTTTGTGTAAGATACATTTTCCCAGTTACTTAGAAGCCAGACAGGATCAGGGGAGGAGGAAGGAGATACATTAGTGGTTTCCTATATTTACTGCTTTCCCAGTTATCTCCCCTCTCTAGTTCCATGAAAAATGATTAGAAAAAAATGCTCTTTAGCAATTTTACAAATAGAGTCCCTGAAACACTTTTTTAAAACTGTTAACAAGAATGAAAATATGCATTAAACCACATACTTACTAACTCCAAGAATTCAGGGACACTCCCCTCTTTAAGAAATAAAGTGAAAGAGAGTCTGATAAGAATTGAAGTCTACTTTTTTTTTTTTTACCTTGCATTATTTAGTGTAATTTCATGGGAATCTATGAGGGACTTGATTTGATGAACATAGGCAACTGATTTCCACTCATCCTAACTGAAAATAGTATTAGAAAGTAGATGATTAAAAGGGATTGGAAGTTGGTTAACTTGGGAAAGCTAGCATAACTGGTCATATGAATATGATATCTGCAAATCAGGTTAAATGAGAAAACCAGCCAGAAAATACACTTGAGTATTAGAAGCTATTTGCAAATGTGTCCAAGTACCTTGGAAAAGGGATAGAGGTGTAGGTGGCATATCTTTGAGGACGGCAATAAAGACCAAAGAGTTAAAGGGAAACTACTGCTTTATATCTATGAGAAACTACAATAAAAGCCAGATGTGGTGGTGCACACCTTTAATCCCAGTACTTGGGAGGCCGAGAGGAGGATCGCAGGTTCGAGGCCAGCCTCAGCAATTTAGCAAGGCCCTTGGCAATTCAGCAAGACCCTGTTTCAAAATAAAAAGGGCTGGGGGTGTGCCTTGAGGGTAGAATGCCCCTGGGTTCAATCCCCAGTATCTGTCTCTCTCTCTCTCTCTCACACATACACACACAACACACACACACTAAGAACCACAATTAAAGATCACCCCCTCCCAGTCTTTAAATCTCCAGGTGTTATTTATTCATGTCTAAGCTTAGAGTATTATTTTCTGTTTTCAAGTTAGTTTTACACAGCACAGTATTAATCTCAGAATCCATCCTTCCAAGTATTACACAAGGTGGCGATTTATAGAAAAAAATCCTTTCCTGTTCACAAGGTCGGGTGCTTTCTCTCCCAACACCACCACCGAGGGGGCTTTGTTTCCGAGGATGATTAGCGTGGCGCCTTTGGTACCGATTATAGTGAAGCTATTTGTACCGCCCCGGTCTGGGCACTGCATTATATTAAAAACTTCCATTTTGGGGTATGTAATGACTAAAAATTCTCTCCCAGCTTAACCTTGGCATCAACCATGTATCTCAGCAGAGGCAAGATTGTTGAGTATAGAACCACAGGCACCCAGCCTTGTTCTTCTTTTATACTTGTGCAGGAAAACAGACCCTGCAGAAAGAGCACCTATAGTTCCTCCATTCTCAGATGAAAATTCCAAGCATTGAGGGTTCTTTCCCCAAGTAGAACCAGCAGGTTGCTATGACTGGATTAAATGAAATCTGGTGCGACAGGCCACTCACTGCCTTTTGCATTAATGGATCCCAAATTTTCTGGAAGAAGAATGAAGTAATTTCAGCTTCTTTCTAGAAAAATGAAGAGGCAGAAAATGAAGTCCTGTCTGCTCCAGGGAACAGAACTCCCAACTACAGATTCTTTGGAGTCTGTTCATTTCCAACAGTTTCGACATCTAAAACCGAATTTATGTAGTGCGTGTCTTTGACCTGGCGAAGGTTGAGTTAAGTCCTAATGAAAGCCGCTAAGCATAAACTACATCTAGAGGTTGGCAGGTCCGAGGAGTCATGGGAGGCGTGGAACTCAGGAAAAAGAGGTGAGGATGAGTTGACCTCAATTTGTCACAACCCAAGGAACATACTCAGGCAGCTCACCAACACCAACCACCTCTACGCACTCATGTCTTACAGAAATGTCATTTTACCCAATGCTAGGATGGCCATGTTTTCTACATTTAGAAACCTCAATTACTTAGGTGTAAAGAACGTATTATATATCACTTTAGAAAACTTGTAAGCATTCTGCTCATATGCGTAAACCAAGGGACAGTATGCATGTGGTCTTGTACATTATCTCTAAGTTAGGAAAAAAATTACCTTTCTGAATACTCATTTTACTAGTTATTTGCTAGGCACTGTGCTAAGTGCTTCACATGCATTATCACAGTCACCTCTTAAAAAGAACCTTAAAAGTTAGTATTGTTATTGACCCTATTTTACAGAAAAGGAAACTAGTTTTGAGAGATGAAGTTACTTGCCTAAGATCAGACAACTTGTCAATGATAGAGAAGCTCATTACAGCTAGTAAGGTAGTAGTCATATATTTTTCTCCCATTAAAAGAGGTGAAGAGTTTGCTCCTGGTTACGTTCTTGGATGTTCTTGAGACAGAACACGCAATCAGAAGCGGATAGATCTGCAGCTCTGGCCACCTGAAGAATTCTCAACCTCTTCTTGGACACAAAGTGTCTAGATAGTCTTATCTTTGTTTAGCAGATCATTTAGCTATCCCATCCTGTTTCAGCGTAGGGAAAGGGTATCAACAAAATCCCAAGACTTAAATGGAAGCCTGACATGATTATGATAAGAAAAAAAATAAATCAAACTTTAGAACTTTGTATGCACTGGAAAGATAAATTTCCTACCCCCTCCCAGAAGATAATCTATGTCTTGAAGACATAGGTTAAGCAATGATTCAGCACTGCAGTCATATACAAAACTGCTTTTGACTATGTGTATAAGTTGCATTTGTATTCCTGTAATGAATACTATTTTATGTACAAATTCAGAGGACCATTCATTCCTGGAATAATAACCTTATGACAAGGAGGATCAAGTTTTGAAATAACCTGGTAGGATGTGAGGGCAATGTTTTATACTTTAAATACTTAATTACAGTGAACTATATGTAAATTTGGCTAGATAGTCTTGGAGACCCGGTCCAATAAGAGAGCTAAGATTTGAAAATACTTAAAATTGGGAATTTAGTGGTGTCACAATTTCCCATTATCAAAACTACACCTCCCTCCCATAAATCTGAATCTTATCCAAGAAGTATGTCAATAGCCAGTTGTTTCAGGTTCGGTTTATGGTACAGTAACAGAACTGTGTAGGGTGAAATATACTTAAAATATGTCCAAGCATGTTTAGGTCAAGTCCGTAAGAGTATTTAATGCTAATAAAAGTGTGGACTATTCTTGGGATTGAGAATCCAGCACACCGCATACTGTATGTGTAAGCAGGTACTGTACTCCCGTTTCCCCCCTGCCGGCGGACCCTAGTCACTAAAAAAAAAAAAAAGGATGAGCTTCTTTAAGACTGTATCACACACCCCAGCAAGTATCCCTGGGGCTGGAGAGCAGTTAAGATCCAAGCCCGGGAGAAATTAAGAACAAGAAGAAAATAAAGATTGTAATTATTCCCAAAACCATTTCCCAAAGTGCTGCCCACGTGCAGACTCTTACTGACTCCCCCCCGCAAAAATCCTGATTCTGCAAACAATAATAATAATAATAATAATAATAATCCCATCTGGGGCTAAGACAAGGTGAGGTCCCTGACCGGTATTATCAAGCGACCATTTATCTGAGTCCGATGATTCGGTTCTAGCCTCTTCGGGCCAAGACTCGCCACGAGGGTGAAGACCAGGAGGCGTGGAGGAAGGGAAAGGAGGCGAGAAAAAGGAAAAAGAGGAAGACCTCCGGGCCACACTTCTCTCTAGTACCCACAAAAAGAGAAGCCGCATTCTGACCTAAATCATCTCTCAAAGGCGCTTTATAAATTACAGGGACAAAGGGAGAGAGGGTGGCGGGCGGCCTGGGAACCCTACAGACACCCTACCCTCTGACCCGCCCCCTCCCCCTCCAGCACAAGGGAAGGCAGGCAGAAAACAGAGCCGAACTCGGCCATTGGCGAGAAGCCCCCCTCCGGATTTCCATCGCCCATCCATCCGCCCCCTAGAAAAAATACCCGTCAACACCATGCCCACCCCCCGGGGTGGACACTCCGGCCCCGGGGTTCCGAGACCCGGAGGCCGGGGCATTTACTTAGTTAGATTTTTCTTGCTTACTCATTTCCCTCTAGCACCCAACCCCCCGTTCCCACTCCAAAACCCCGCTCCGCCGCCGAGCCCCGGCGGGGGCCCCCGCAGGACCTGCACCCCCGGTGGCGCGGCCCGGCCGTCCCGGTCACTAACCTGCTGCTGTAAGGGCATTTCCGAACCCAGCCTGGCTCCGGGGGGAGGCGGGGGCCGGCTGGAGCGGGGGCCCGAGGGCCGAGGACGGCGGCGCCGGGCGAGGGAGGCGCCGGGGGTGGGAGAGCCGGGAGGCGGCGTGCCGGGCGCGGGCGGAGGGCGCCGGGACCGTCCCAGGCCCGGGAGCGGCGAGCAGGAGGAAGTGGGTGCCCCCTCTCCCCTCCAGCGCCCCCTCCCGCCGCCGCCTCCTCCCCAGTCACAGGCGCGTCCTCCGCGCACGTGTGCGAAACGTCACCGGCGGGTCCCGGAGAGAGGGACAGACCCGGGCGGCGGGACGGGAACCGGCTGCCCCCGCCCTGCGTCGCCGGGGGCGGGGAGGGGGACAGGGCGGGGAAGGAAGGGGCACCGGGAGAGGCGGGTCAAGGACAGGCCCCGGCCGGCGTGCAAGGCCCAGCGCCCCGGCCACGCGGCCACCACCAGGATGCGCCCAGGCCGGAGCACGAGCCCACCGGCCCCCCAGCCCAGACAGCCCACGCCCGGCCTGCACCGGCCTCCAGCCCGCCTCCCCGGCCCCTTTGTTGCAGAGAGTTCCAGCTCCCCAAATGTGTCCAGCGCAGCTGCGCGCAGCCCCTGCACTCCGAGCTCGCCTGGGGGACCCCCGGCCGCGCATGGGCCTCCGAGGCCGGCGGGGGGCCAGCGCCCCAGCAGTCCCCCCAGTTCCCACCCCTTGGGGTCCCCCGCTCCCCAGTTCACTACTCCCTCCCCCACCCCTTCTCCATCCGGGGCGTGACCCCTTCCTACGCCCGAGAAAGAGGAAGCTTCGAGTTGGAGTGGAGGGGAGGGGAGAGTGGGGGTAGGGAAAAGTGCAGGAAAAGAAGGGGGGCCACGAAAAGTTTTGGAGTGTTGGATGGGGTTCGCGCCCAGGCGGCCCCGCGCGCCCCCCGACCCTCCCGGCGCTGGGGGAGCGCACGAGTCTTAACAATAAGCCCGCGCTGCAGGGGCAGCCTCCGAGGCCCGCGCCGGAGGCCGCAGTGCCCACCTCCCGCCGGGGCCGGGGCCGGGGCCGGGGAGGGTGTTACCGGAGGGCCGCCGCGTCCCTGCGCTGGTGGCTGCTGCAGCAACCCGGCTCTGCCCGAGGGTCCGTGCGGCGTGGTGTAGAGCAGGCTGCCGGCGGCCGGCTCCGCGCCGGGGGCACTGGGGAGCAGGGGGCCGGTGGCCGCGCCGCCCGGCAGGGAGGAGCAGGAGGTGGCGGAGGTGTTGGTGGTGAGGATCTGGATGTACGTGCCCGGGGCGGCGGCGGCGGCGAAGCCGGGGCTGGCCAGCAGTGCCCTTTTGTCCATGGAGGCTGCGGCGGCGGCGGCGACGACAGCCGCCCCCTCCCCAGCCCCGGCGGTCACCAGGTACTGCTCCAGGGCGGGCTGGATCCCCTTTCTCATCGCTCGCTCCTGCTCTTTTGAGTGTTACGGTATATTAACGTATTGCTTTCAATCTCTTTATTATTTGCAGTCGGAGTTTCCAAGTCTCTCCTCCTTCTCTCCTCCCCGCCCGGCGCTTCCGAGCCCCCTCTCTCTCTCTTTTCTTTTTATTTTTCCGCACCGCACAGGCCCCCGGAGCCAAAAATAATCGGGGCTCTGGAGAGAGGAGGGTCCCGGCCGCAAGGATATCGGCCCCCGAGAGGGGATGGAGGCGTCGGGGGCAGCCGATGCAACGGATTGAGCGGCGGCGGCAGCCCGGGTGCTGCGGCCGGCAGCTGAAAAATGGCTCCAGGAAGCTGCTGCTGACAATGAATGAAGGGATACGGTTTACGCGCCAAGGTCCTCCCGCGAAACTCGGATTTCCCGCCGTCTTTTCAAACCATATTTGCATATCCCCGCCCCTCAACCCGCCGAGGACCGTTCCCACAGCCCATTGGGTCTCTAGCTCCTGACTTCAGTCCCAATCGCGGAGCAGGGCCGCGACTAGTTGTTTTCCATTGGCTGCCGTGCATCACGGTTACCGGGACGACAGAGGCTCTATTTGCATAGGCCACCTGGATTGGCTGGGAACGGAGCAGGGTTTTAGGGGGTGGAGCTAAGCCTGGCCTTCTCTTCCCACGGAAGGCCACGCCTGGTCCGGGCCCCGCCCCCGGCCCCGCCCGCGGGGCGGACGCTGCTGACCTGGGCAGGGACTCCGCACCCCGCAGACTCAGTGTCGAGCCAGCCTAGAACGCAAGTTTCGCTTTTGGAAATTGTCAAGGTGACCAAGGGGACACTTTTCAGGAACTCTCTTTCCTTTGACTAGGCAGTGCAATCGACGAGAAACTGCTAGAGATTCTCCCAAATATGTGCCAAAGGCAAGTTAGACCACGCGGATGATGTCTGGCAGGTGGAAACGGAGCCCTTTAAATCGTGGCTCTCTTCCTTCCTGAAATCCAACCGGTGCCGCGGCGAGCGCTGATTCCCAGGCCGAGGCTGACAGACAGAAGCATATGGGCAGACAGAATCGTGGGGGCAGCAGGTTCGGCTGGCGCTATTGTGGGCACCATTTAGTTAACATTCCAGATCATTCCTGGTGGGTTCATGATTAGCCCAGATTGGGTTTAAGTAAAAATTAACTCTTTTATGAAGTGAAATCTCACCACGGAGTATTGGTTTGTGTCCAACAGTCAACCCCCACTGGCCCAGAAATACCCAGGGCAGTTAATCAGGGCTAACCCAAAACTGATCTGTGGGCTTCTAATCCGCCAAGCAGTAATCCGAATGCTGCCGGCCCGGCCCCGGGCACCAGCTTTTTAGATCATCCTTGCTTTCCTGGGAAGTTCTCCAATAGAGAGCAAACACGATGACCCAGACCTATTCCAAAATATTTTAAAAGAGAACCTTTTTAAAAAAAATAAACTAGACACTGTCACTAGGAAAAATATTGTGAACTGATTGTCAAGCTGACTTCTGTATTGGTGCAAGTATTCATGGGTCTTAACATTGAAGGTTGCTCCTGTGAGCCTGCGCGGGAAGAGTCCCTGCAGGAAAGTGTAGAAGGGGGTAGGTGTACAGACCATGCCATCATTTACCGTTCCAGTCATTGAGAATTGTGCAGGACGGCTGCTGAGCTAGTGTGCACAGGGCGGTGAGGGTTGCCGTATCTTGAGCCCTTTCACGAGATTTTCATCATTATTAATTTCCCCAAACTCATAGACTCAACGTCCTATGAAAGGCTGGACAAGATAGGTCAGTGCAGGCTAGGACTCCTTAATATTTCAGTTCTGTTGCCTTTTCTTTTCTTTTTTTTTTTTTTTGCGGTACCGGGGATTGAACCCAGGGGCATTCTACCTCTGAGCAACACCCCCGGCCCTGTTTTTTATACTTTATTTTTTGAAACTGGGTCTCAGAAAGTTGCGGAGGGCCTCACTAAGTAGCTGGCCGCGAACCCGGATCCTCCAGTTTCAGCCTCCCAAGTACTAGGATTACAAGCGTGTGCCACCACGCCCGGCTCTGTTGCCTTTTCTGAAACAAGATGAATTAAAACCACTATTAAAAGCTGGGTGTGCCGGGCGTGGTGGCACACGCTTGTAATCCCAGTACTTGGGAGGCTGAAACCGGAGGATACGGGTTCGCAGCCAGCCTCAGCTACTTAGTGAGGCTTCCGCAACTTGGTGAGGCCCTGTTTCAAAATAAAGAATAAAAATAGGGCTGGGGGTGTAGCTCGGAGGTAGAATGCCC
>PVJS01015918.1:0-14484 GCA_004027185.1 Glis glis
TCTCTCTCTCTCTCTCTCTCTCTCTCTCTCTCTCTCTCTCTCCTGAAGACTGAACCTAGGGGCATTCTACTTCTGAGCAATATACCCAACCCTACTTTATTTTATTTTTTATACTTTTATTGGTGCATTATAGTGTCACATCATAATGTAGTTCATAGTGATCGTGACATATCTACACACCGCCCTTGGTGGGATGTCCTCTGGTTTCCTCCCCACTCCTCCCCTTCCGCACACATGATACTGAGAGTGACATTGATATTCTCACATATGTACATAATGTCAATGGAAGTGATTCCTTCATGGATCCTCCCTCTCTCCCTCCTCCCTTAGACCACCTCCCTGGCCCCACTGGGGTTTCTCCTCCATTATCTGAAGTCCCTCTGGTATCCTGTTTACTCCCTAGCTTCCGCATATGAGGGAAACATATGACCCTTCACTTTCTGTGACTGGCTAATCTCACTTAACATCATATTCTCCGGGTCCATCCATTTTCCTGCAAATTACATAATCTTGTTTTTCTTTATTGCTGAGTAGAATTCCATTGTGTATATATCCCATAATTTTGTAATCCATTCATCTGTTGATGGACACCTCGGTTGGTTCCATAATTTGGCTATTGTGAATTGTGCTGCTATAAACATGGTTATGCAATATTACTATGATATTCTGATTTTGCCAAGGCTGGCCTCGAACCTGTGATCCTCCTGTCTCAGCCTCCCAAGGGATTACAGTTGCGCACCACCCTGCCTGGCTACTTCAAACTTTTCCTTTCATCTGACACCCTACTTTTCCCCCAGATGAAGCATAAACAAGTTTGAAATGTAGGACATTCAAGTAACAGCAACTTTTGTCTAACCCCTCCAACCAGAACCCTACACTTTCAAGTTGTCACAGGACTTAGGGTCCCCAAGACCATGATGAGCCCTCATTGTCTTTCGATTAGGAGCAACTGAAAGAACTCAAGGGACGCTGGGACTACCTCCTGGAGAGGACCACTGATAAAGGGCAGAAGCTCGATGAGGCTAGCCGCCAGCAGAGGTTCAACACCAGCATCCGGGACTTCGACTTCTGGCTCTCAGAGGTGATTGCACTTGGAGAGGGAGAGAGCACAGAGGTTTAACAAACACCTGCCCAGTACACACATTCACATATGTGTGATTTCCTTGACGCTTCTTGGGGAACGCGTACAGGCAGAGATGGGACGGCTTACTCCCTTTGATCCCAGTTTTCGTCTCCCATCTTTATTGCTTACTTTGCTGTTCCCAGGCAGAGACGCTGCTGGCCATGAAAGACCAGGCCAGGGACTTGGCTTCAGCAGGAAACCTGCTCAAGAAGCATCAGCTTCTAGAAACAGAGATGCTGGCACGAGAGGTGAGTAGAGCTGGAAGACCACTACTCGAGGCAGATTAGAAACTTTTTTGTTTTGAGTACTGGAGATTGAATCCAGGGGCGTTCTACCTCTGAGCGACACCCCCAACCCTTTTTATTTTTTTATTTGGAAACAGGGTCTTGCTAGGTTGCTGAGAGTCTCACTACTTGCTGAGGCTGTCCTCGAACCTGCGATCCTCCTGTCTCACCTCCCCAGTACTGGGATTCCAGGCATGGGCCGCTGCTCCTGGCATAAATGGAAACATTTCTGACTTTCCCCCTCCTTTCTTGGAGGCCATTTGAGAACACAGCCTTGTAAAACAGACCATGATGTTCCCAACCAGTCATGATTTTAACCATGCTGAATCTGTACACGGCACAGCCTCTGTCAATGTTCACTACACTGTAGGCGCTAAGACCCTAGGAAGTGGATCCTAAAAGTATCTTGTTTATCTTTTTACTGATGCGAGTATATACACTTCTGTCTTCCAAAGCTATCTATTTTATCTGGTCTTTGAAAGAAAATGGAAGTTTATTTCACAGAATTAGAGAAAAAACAAAACCAGATAGGAACATGTGCATTGAATTTAAGTGCACATACGCTGTAAGGAATCCTGTGGCAGATTCCAATTGCAACCTACTATCACCCCAAAATTTCCCCTGGGAGCAGGGACAAAAAGCCCCGCAGGTGTGGACTTCATACTGGAGAACTGCAGAGACTCTGTTTTATACAGACACGTGCAGAGACGGCCAGCGTTCAAAGGCTTCAGTACTTGGCCATTTTTCTTATCGCATAGCTAGAGGGCTGCCTTTGGATGGGGACAGACACAGAAGAGGCCAGGTGTGCCTTGTGGCCAGCCTCAGGGTGCCAGCAAGAGGGCGTTTCTCGTTGACTATTTGGATTCATCTAATAATGACTATCAAATTCAGTTCTGTAAGCCGGGCGTGGTGGCACACACTTGTAATCCCAGTATTTTGGGAGGCGGAGACCGAAGGATCCGGGTTCGCGGCCAGCCTCAGCTTGCTGTCTCTCTCTCTCTCTCTCTCTCTCTCTCTCTCCTTAGTGAGGCCCTCCGCAACTTTGTGAGACCCGGTTTCAAAATAAAGTATAAAAAAATAGGGCCAGGGGTGTAGCGCAGAGGTAGAACGCCCCTGGGTTCAATCCCCGGTACCGCAAAAAAAAAAAATTCAGTTCTGTAATGGAAGACAGTCTTGTGTGGCGACAAGTGATGCTCCCCAGAATCAGAATTTTATTTTCCAGTTGTAGATACAGGTGAAAACATCAGAAGGAAGAACAGGACACACAAGAATAAACGTACAATATATATATTATATATAATGTATGTATACAACCCAGGGGCATTCTACCTCCAAGCTATATCCCCAGCCCTTTTGATTTCTTATTTTAAAACAGGGTCTCATTAAGTTGCTGTGGCTGGTGATCTTGTCTCAGCCTCCCCAGTTCTGGGATGACAGTCCTACACCACCATGCCCAGCTCACAAGCAATCTATGTGACCTAGTCTTTGGAGCAGACCCAGTAGTGATTGCATCCTGGGTCTGTGCAACACCTGCTCTACCATTCCCTGAGCACTCTGGCTTTGCAGGACGCACTCAAGGACCTGAATGGCTTGGCTATGGATCTGCTCGCCAGCGGAACGTTCAACATTGACCAGATCACAGAGAAAAGGGATAAGATCAACCTGCGCTTTGAGAACGTCCAGAGCCTGGCCGCTGCGCACCACGAGAAACTCAAAGAGGCCTACGCCTTGTTCCAGTTCTTCCAGGACTTGGATGACGAGGAGTCCTGGATAGAGTACGTATCACCAACTCAACAAGGTGTGGACAAGAGTGCAACCCCACCAACCACGTCCCAACCCGTGCTGAAATGAAACCAGGTGTTGCTTGAAGATGGCATTCATTGCTTTTTAATCATGTTTGCCTCCACCTAAAATTAAAATTTCTCTTTTATGTTTTTTTTCCCAAATTCCCTCATTGGATACAGGCAGAGAAAGGCAAGTGGGGGGGGGTGCAGTGAACAGTTCACATTCACACTGCGAACAAAGTTTAGAGCCGTGCGTGTGTGTTCAACATAGTTCATAGAAAGTGCAGTACTCACGGGACAGCTGCGCATCGGCGGCTTATCCAGCTCAGATCAATCTCCCCTTCCCCTTCCTTCTTTCCTTCTTTCCTTCCTTCTTTCCTTCTTTCCTTCCTTCCTTCCTTCTTTCCTTCCTTCCTTCCTTCCTTCCTTTCCTCCTTCCTTCCTTTCTTCCTCCTTTATTTCTTCCTTGGTAATAGGGGTTGAACCCAGGGGTGTTCTACCTCTGAGCTACACCTCCATCCCTTTTTAATTTTAATTTTTTATTTTGAAACATTGTCTCGCTAGGTTGTGGAGAGTCTTGCTAGGTTGTTAAGGCTGGTCTTGAACCTGCGATCCTCCTATCTCAGCTTCCCAAGTACTGGGATTACAGGCATGCGCCACTGTGCCTGGCTAGCATTACTCTTTCTGTGTCCAGTATATCTGCCTTTGTGCTTCATGCCGATGTTCAGACATTTTCCACTGGTAGCCCATCGCAACTCCCGCGACACCCAATTTATTATTGATATTAATAGACAAAAATAGTAAAAGCCATGATGGTTATATATATTGTCTCCCTCTCCCTCTCCCTCTTCCTCTCCCTCTCCCTCTCCCTCTCCTTCCCCCTCTCCCTCTCCCTCTCCCTTTTCCTCTCTGTATTTGAAAAGAAAAGCATGAGTGTATGTTCTTGAGTGGAAAAGAGAAGATACCAAGGTAGACCGTTAACAGGACAGGAGGCTTTCACAGGCGTACGTATGGGGGACATCAGGATGTTATTTCAATTTGCACTAGCACAGGTCGAAAGTCCTACTGAAAGCTCTGCCACAGCTCCTCTTACTGGCTATCAGCACAGAGTGTTCCAGAAATTACCACCTCCCACACTTGTACACCCATTGCATCTTGGGTGACCTCAGATGTCTACACTCCAAATTATCCCTTTTTCTTCCTTGGTCCCAGGGAGAAGCTGGTGCAAGTGAGCTCCAAAGACTTCGGGAGGGATCTGCAGGGCGTTCAGAACTTGCTGAGGAAACACAAACGCCTGGAGGGGGAGCTGGTGGCGCACGAACCTGCCGTCCAGGTAGGCACAGGTGTCAGACCCGAAGAGAGAAGGAATCCCACAGCAGGCCCTCATGCTAGAGTTAAGTATGTTGGTGCTACAAAATGTGCGAGCAGAGAGCCAGACCACAGAGAGCGAGCCATGCAAGTCTTCCCTTGTCCCCATTTCGTCTTCTCTGAGTAGCAGGACTTTAGAAAAGGAAGCCACGCTTTTCCCGGGAAGCAGCACTTTTAACAAACAGTGTTGGGTGGGCCCTGGCAACAGGGATGCAAGTCAGGACATCTGGAAAAGCCATACTTGAGCCTTATGGGATACTGTCAGAGTCCCCGTGCCACCACAAACAACCCACAGAGCAGATCACGGGCAGCAGCCTAGAGAGAGCTCAGAGATATTTGCCGACACGTCTGGGAAAGTTTAGCACAGTAGATCTTACCACAGCTCTCTTAACATCTTCCCAGGATTCCCCAGCCCACCTCAAGTCCCCTGGGCTTTGTAAATGTTCGGGAGGGTGAGGTGGACGAGACAACGTAGCCAGGGCTGTGGCCGATTAGGGAAAGATAGTGGGTGATCCGACATGGACGGGGTCTCTTCTCCAGAATGTGCTGGTTATGGCGGAGAGGCTGGGAGACAAGGCGGCTGTGGGGCAGGAGGAGATCCAGCAGCGGCTGGTGCAGTTTGTGCAACACTGGGAGAAGCTCAAGGAGCTGGCCCGGGCTCGGTGAGTGGGGACAGAAGGCCCAGTGCGGAGGGTGTGAGAGATGCCCAAGGACCTGCTCAGCGTGCTGGCTCTCCTCGACCATCTATCTGCCATGGAGTCTCAGCTCAACACCAGTCCTTCCAGGAAGCTCCCACTAAGCCCAGGCAGAAGCCGTCCTGCCTGTGCTCTGCAAGCGCCTTTCTTCCTGCGCTCACAGGCCGCTGCCATCTTTACTCTCCTGTATGTGTCTGTCTTCACGCCAGGCATTAGCCGCTCATGCGTTTTACTTTATGTTTCCAGTTGTCCTTGTGTTTGTTTGTTTGTTTGGTGTGTGTGTGTGTGTGTGTGTCACTAGGGATTGAACCCAGGGGCATCTGACCTCCAAGCTACACCCCTAGCCCTTTGTACTTTTTGTTTTGAAACAGGGTCTCACTAGGTTGTTGAGCGTCTTGTTACGTTGCTGAGGCTGTCCTTGAACCTGCCATCCTCCTGTCTTAGCTTCCCAAGTACTGGAATTACAGGTGTATACCACCATGCCTGACTTATGCCCCCAGTTTTAATATCATGCTCATCTCCTAGTAATGGAAGAACGAAGGAGTATTTTCTCCCTTGCAGCCATAGAGCAAATACAATTTCTGTCTATAATCCCATGACTTTTGGAGGTAGGAAGACATTTGTTCCTGGGGAATAAAAGGGAGTGTCTAGTTTTGCTGTACCTTCATTTTATAAGAAGAAAAGAAGTGGGCCAGGTACGGTGGTGCACGCCTGTAGTCTCAGTGCTTGGGAGGCTGACACAGGACGATCGCAGATTTGAAGCCAGGCTCAGCAGTTTAACAAGACCCTGTTTCAAAATAAAAAAGCCAGTGTGGTGGTGCACACCTGTAATCCCAGTACTCCGGAGGCTGAGACAGGAGGATTGGAGGTTTGAGGCCAGTCTCAGCAACTTAGCAAGACCCTGTTTTAGAATCAGAAATAAAATAGGGCTGGGGTGTAGCTCAGTGGTAGTGTGCCCCTTAGTTCAACCCCCAGGACCACACACGCCCCACACAGAAGATAGGCAGAGGTCAAGGTAGAAGTAGTACCTCACTGCCAGTGGTCTCCATTGAAGACACCTCCGCATCTCCTTTCGTTGGAGCAGCATTGCCTTTCTTCTTCGAGGTTTCTAGAGAGAAGGTGACACTTGGGAACAAGCCTCCTAAGGTCTAGGGCAGGAGTCTCCTTCACTTTGTGCGAGGTCTGAGCCACGGCACAGGTTAGCGCAAGCTGTGGCCCAGCTCAACTTCGCCGCTGAGGAGAACTAGCCCGAGTGCTTTGGTAAGGTCGGGCCACCTGGCTGTGACCCCGCTGCTCAGCGGTTCCTTCTCGTCCTTATGCGGCTCACCACCCCACAGAGGGCTGCAGCTGGAGGAGTCACTGCGGTACCTGCAGTTCATGGAGAATGCGGAGGAAGAGGAGACTTGGATCAGCGAGAAGGAAGCGATGGCGGCCCGGGGAGACTCTGGGGACACACTGGCTGGTATCCAGGTGAGCAGCAGGCGGGAGACCCATGTCCCTTTCTTTGATTAGAATCCTTTTCTGAAGTAGTCAGTGTTTTTTTTTAAACCTGTAAAATTGGAACCATTCTCCTGATGGAAGAAGGAGAGGAGGGAACTATGGGTAATTCTGCCCATTTTCAAATATGACAAGGTCAAGGTCATAGGATACAGGTGACTTGTCCATCATCATGGGACCAGTCAGGCATCAAGGCCACACTCAAATGATTCATGACCTGCCATCTAGGAGTCAAAGCTTTCATGGTTAAGAACTTCTGTGTCTATAGGTTAGATTCCTTACACCATATAGATTTTCTGAAGAGTTTCTCAAATCCCAATGTTACGTTGATTTTGAAAAAAAAAAATTCCTCTATGTCTGGACATTGGTTGCAGCTTCCAGAATACATACTTTTAGTCGAAGAAGACGTTTTAGTGTGTCTACTAGACAGAATAGTTCCACAGTTTAGAGAGACCCTTTTAAATACAGGATTGGGGTTCCCAGTTAAAAAAAAATGAGTAAGTTCTCAGTGTGATCTTGAGTTAATACAGATTTCAAGAGCTTTTGAGAGAGTGATTCATGATCACAAACCAACAATGCTCCTAAGACTTTGAGAACTGTGCCTAATAGCCTTAAAAATTGGGGATTTACAAAGAACTCCTTGGTATGGTAAGTTAGAAACAGTGTCCCTTGTATTCCAGATCTTTCTTCCGGTATGCTTGTGCTCTTTGAAAAGGGAAGAATTTTGAGAGAGAAATTTAGTAGGGTTTTCCAGAGGGCAAGAATACTCATCTAGTCTGCCAGTTTAGCTGAACCCGCCCTGGCGGATTGCATCACCGTGAGCCCGAATGTGGGTGGAGACAGATTGTCCAGCCTGGGAGGTTCTGAGCAACCTTCGCTTACTCATTTATGCAGAACTTGCTCAAGAAGCACGAAGCTTTGAATAACGACTTTGCCGTCCATGAGACCCGCGTGCAAAATGTGTGTGCACAAGGAGAAGACATCCTGAGTAAGGTGAGTTCTCCCAGGCGCTCCAGGTCTAGCTTGCAATTTCAGAGTCAGGAGTAGTGCTGGCATCATAGACAGGGCGTGAACCATCTCTTCTAAGGTGACGTTTGTTGCTTTGACTCCGTTGCTATTGATGTTCATCATACTGTAAAGACCTTTGTACTGGCTTTGGCCACAGAGTGTTGCACAAATCTGAAGAAATGTCCTCCTAACCCTGCACAGAGCAGGGACACACATAAAGTCCTTCGGGATTTGAGAGTCATTCTTGTGTTCCGATGTCATTGATCTGAGTGCATATGAAGACCCTGAAACACAGCCGAGTTTATACTTTTTGGAAGCTCACCTACACTAGAAAGGTCACATTGATGTGGACAAGCATGACAACATAGACCCAATGCTGGAAATAACCTCTTTGGACATGGATTAATAAAAGAATAATTACACTGGACCATAGATTCCCAAACCTATTGTAGGCTTACCACCCCCTTTCCAGAAAAAAAAATTACCCAGTGCCTCCCTGGGAATTTCCACTACCCCCTTCTTTATTCAAAGCCTACCAGTGGCACCCAAGGTCACTATCAACCCCCGCCCCAATGTTGCCCTCCACCCCAGGCTGGTATCGCTGATTTTGGAAATCTATGCACTAGACCTACAAGAGAGTCATTCTTGATTTTCAATAAGAGAGATGAGAACTTCTTCATGGTACTAAGGGATTGGCCTCTCTGGCTCTGGATACTCATCAGTATACTTGTCTGCCTCTTTCTGCCCTCAACCTTGATGTTGCAGGATGAAAGTCAGAATAAGGAGAAGATTTCTGCCAAGATTCAGGCTCTGAATGAAAAGATCCCTTCTCTGACCAAGGCGCTAGCAGCTTGGAAGCTGCAACTGGAAGATGACTACGCCTTTCAGCAATTTAACTGGAAGGCTGATGTGATAGAGTCCTGGATAGGTGTGTGTGGAGGCCAGGGTCCTGTGGGTTTATGAAATCCTAGTAAATCCCATTCATAGTGGAGTCACTGGGGGTTTTTCTCTTACCATGGAAAAAGAGGCACTCTCTTCACTGCCCCACTCTTATCCTTTCTGAACATAGTTGTACACACACACACACACACACACACACACACACACACACACACACAGAGCCAAGGGAACCAAGGGCCATAATTCCACAGAGCATAGTTTTTGGGGAACTGGTGATTTCATGTATGATATTCAGAAAGGTAGGACAATCACACAACATGCTAGGAAAATAACTACCATGTGTGTTTCATTTACTTATAATTTATATCTAATTTGCAATTTTCTTTTTTTTTTCTACGAAACACTCAAAAGGTCCCTTGGCCCTAGGTCTCTTTGCATCAGTTTTATCCTGTCTTAAGTCTAGAAAAGCTATGTGGTATTCCCCACTGCTACCCTGGATCACTTACTCAGAGAATCAGGGGGTTTCTTTGTTATCTCTTGTAAATAATTCATTTTCTTCTAAGCAGGGATCAGGCAAAACCAACTAGTGTTCACTTTTTTTAATAATTTTCTTTGCTTTCTAGCTGAGAAGGAAGCAAGCCTGAAGACCAAGAGCAATGGTGCAGACCTTACGGCCTTCCTCACGCTCCTGGCAAAGCAGGTGAGACCAGGCTGCCCTGGCCACAGGTTCTACCGAGGCCATACCCACATCCACAGAAGCTCAGTCCTCCAGGATTATCTGATTTCAACATTTTGTGATTTTTTTATTTATTATCTCATTTCAACATTTTGTGATTTTACTGTCTGTAGCATCTGTACTATTGTCCCTTTTTCCTTCCCAGTATTGGTAATTTGGTACCAATTGGTAATTCTCTAGCTCTCTGTCTTCACGCACATACACATTAGTGTTGCTGCTCAGCATCTTGTAGGGAATCAACTTTTGTCTTTCAAATTTTTCCCCCTGCTTATTTGTGTGTTCTGTTCTATTCTTGTCTGTACTAGTCCATTTCTTGTTCTTATAACTAAATACCTGGTGCAGGCTAACTTTATAAAGAAAAGAGGTTTATTTAGCTCAAAATTTGAGGCTGAAGCCAGGCGTGGTGGCTCATGCTTGTAATCCCAGTACTTTGGGAGGTGGAGACCAGAGGATCTGGGTTCGCGGCCAGCCTCAGCTCTCTCTCTCTCTCTCTCTCTCTCTCTCTCTCTCTACCTAGTGAGGCCCTCCACAACTTTGTGAGACCCGGTTTCAAAATAAAGTATAAAAAAATAGGGCCAGGGGTGTAGCGCGGCGGTAGAACACCCCTGGGTTCAATCCCCGGTACCGCAAAAAAAAAAAAAAAATTGAGGCTGAAAGTCCAAACAACATAACAAGGGCCCCATGGAAGATGGCAGTTGCATGGGTGGAAAGAGATCACATCTAGAAACCAGAAGCCAGAGACAGAGGTTCAGCAGTACCTCCTGAGGCCACACCTCCAACTTACCAAAATACCTCCCTATGGTTCTTACCTCTTAAAAGCCCCACACTATCCTCACAACACTGGATCAAGTCTCCAACATATGAACTTTTGGGGGATACACTTAAGCCTTTTCCAAACCACAGACAGCAATATCTTTTCCTCTCTTTCTTATTGTCTTTTACTTTTTTGAGATGAACTTGATGGTCTTGGATTTGTTCTTACATGTCTTGACATGAATATTTAGATTATCAGAATTTCAATCCATCTTCTTTTCTTAGGTATATAAGTATATAAATTTAACTATATAAATTTTTCTCTAAGCAAAGAGTTAGCAGCATCCCACAAATTTTATCATTTCTCTTATTCAGTTAAAATTTTTCTATTTCTAACTTAATTTCTTCTTTGACTATTGATTATTTGGTAGTGTATAGTTTGATTTCTAAACATTTGGGGATTTTTTTTCATTATCTTTTTTTTCTTTTGCAGTACCAGGGATTGAACCCAGGGGCATTCTACCTCCGAGCTACACCCCCAGCCCTATTTTTTATTCTTTATTTGGAAACAGAGTCTCACTAAGTTGTGGAGGGCCTCACTAAGTAGCTGAGGCTGGCCGCGAACCCAGATCCTCCTGTCTCAGCCTCCCAAGTACTGGGATTACATGCGTACACCTCCATGCCCAGCTCATTATCTTTTTTGACATGTATTTCTACTTTAATCTCACTGTGTTTTTAAAATATACACTATATTATGTCAGAAGCTTGATTTATATCCAGCAAATGGTCCTTTTTGGTGACTATTCAGTATAAATTTTAAAAGAGTGTATATTTTACAGTGATCTATGTAATCAGCCAGATTTGGAGTGTTAATTATGCTCCTTAAGTGCTTTGTTATTTTTTATATATTTTGGTCTAGACTTAAAGTTGTGCTGACAAATAGACTCGTCTCGATGAATTGAGACTTCTACTTATGAGATGCTCCTCTTTCTTTCTGATGACATTTCTTGACTTAAAGACTCCTTTTGTAGATGTATAGCAACTTTATTTTTTTAACATTTGCAGTGTACATGTATTTCCATTCTTTGGGGCCTTTGGAGATTTTTTTTACATTTTTGTATATTTAAATGTTAAATATGTCTTTTGTAAATATTACACCATTTAGTATTGCCTTATTGTTCTGATTTGATAGTTTTTATTGGAAAAGTGAGTCCATTTACATTTACAGTAATTAAGTTATGACTTTTAGTTAAAGCTGTAATTTATAGTACCCCATCCAATCCCCAGACTTGTGGTCAGGGAGTGAGCTGCTTTAGGACACAGTCTCAGGACGTTTTGTTTTGTTTTGTTTTGCACGTGCACACATTGAATCTGCGCTTACTCCTAGCACCTTTCAGAGGTTCCAGCTAAAATCCTTATGCCAGGCTGCGCCTGCTTGGCAGTTCCTGAAGTCAGCACTGTGACGCTTCCAAAATCCCACCTAGAATCTGCGGTTCTTACATACTATTTCTGCTTGGTCTCAAGGACTTGTGTCCTCTACCATTTAGGAATCTATAGTGCCCTGAGAGGAAAAGACAGAATACTGAACCTACTTTTCTACAGTTGCTTTTTATGACTCTTCCTATTCTGGATGCCCCAATTCTGCAGGATGCCATTTCCCCCTTTAATTCCATGATATTGTCAAAAGCTCTGAGCTTTTACCTTGTACATCTTATACTTCAAAGGGAAATGTGGAGAGAATATTACTCCTACTTCAGTGCTACTACCTTCTCTCTGGAATTTTGGGCTCTTGGGTGTGGCTATCTGAGTCAAATTCTGATTTCTTTCAAACAACTGTGTGGTTTTTTGTACTTTTTTTCTTTTTTGGTACTGGAGATTGAACCCAGAGGCATTCTGCCTCTGAGCTATACACACCCTTTTTATTTTTCTTATTTTGAAACAGGGTCTCATTAAGTTGCTGAGGGTCTCACTAATTTTTATTTTTTGCAATTTTATCCAGCTGTTAAAGTTGTTCTCAAAAAGAAGAACTGGTCTAATACAAGTCACTCTGTTAAATCTAGAAGTGGAATTCTTGAATTTTGTGATTTCTGATATCAACATTTCTGCAACAAAACAAAACAATTTGTGTAACTAGCACCCATAGAAGAACTTTTTGTTACTTTGTGTACTTCCAAGGTCCCTAGTAATGCATTGTTACCAAGAAGAACAAAGAGTGTTAGCCAGGCATGGTGGTGCATGCCTGTAATCCCAGTACCTGGGAGGCTGAGACAGGAGAATCACTGGTTCCAGGCCAGTCTCAGCAACTTAGCAAGACCTTGTTTCAAAATAAAAAATAAGCCGGGCGTGGTGGCGCACGCTTGTAATCCCAGTACTTTGGGAGGCGGAGACCGGAGGATCCGGGTTCGCGGCCAGCCTCAGCTCTCTTGCTCTCTCTCTCTCCCTGTCTCTCTCTTTCTCCCTGTCTCTCTCTCTCTCTCTCTCTCTCTCTCTCTCTCTCTACTTAGTGAGGCCCTCCGCAACTTCGTGAGACCCAGTTTCAAAATAAAGTATAAAAAATTAGGGCCGGGGGCGTAGCGTGGAGGTAGAACGCCCCTGGGTTCAATCCCCGGCACTGCAAATAAATAAATAAATAAATAAAATAAATAAATAAATAAAATAGGGCTCAGGGTATCACTCAGAGGTAGAATGACTCTGGATTCAATCTCTAGTACCACATACGCACATACACAAAAAGTGTAGTAAGTGCTGTAAGAGAACCATGGAACATATGTGTGCTGTAAGAAGGCTTTAGTTTTGATGGGGAAATTTTGGAAAATCATATCATGTTCCAATATCCCTTAATATTAATTTCACACCTAGTTTAAAATATAATCATAAAATATACATACACTGGAATATAACCATACTTCCAACCCCAAATGTTCCCTTAAATCTCTAAATTATGTTTTCTTTTTCTTGATCTTCATCCTTATTCTTACCTCGCCTTTTTCTTGCCTGTGATAAAAATCTCATGGGACCCAGCTATTCCAGGCAGCATCCTTGCAGCTATAATCTAAAAGACTGACCATGTAACTTAGAGGAAAGAAGATTTCTTTTCTTACAGTTTTGGGTTCGGTACATGTGAGGCCGGGGACCATGGATCTCAGGGTATGGCGGCGGGAGGTAGAGAGAGGGAGAGCACATGGGCTGTGCTCCTCACATCATGGAGGCCGGAAGCAAGTGAGAGAGCAGGGGGAGGAGGGATCATATATAATCCCCAAGGCCACACCCCCAGGGACCCACCTACAGCCACACCCTACTGGCCTGGTCACCACCCAATGGATTTATTCACTGCTGGGATTACAACCCTCAAGACTCAATTAAATCAACTCCAAGCATTAACAAATGAGCTCGTTAGGGGACATTTTATATCTAACTATAACACCAGGTGTGAGTGACCACTGGGGACCCATACCGTTTCCCTGTTCACAGTTCTCCTTTGGTCTTCCTCAGGACACACTGGATGCCAGTCTTCAGAGCTTCCAGCAAGAGCGACTTTCTGAGATTTCCGACCTAAAGGACCAACTGGTGGCTGCTCAGCACAGCCGGAGCCCAGCCATTGAGGAGCGCCATGCTGCCCTGCAGAAGCGCTGGGCGCAGTTGCTGGACGCCTCTGCAGCCCACAGACAGACATTGCTGGAGAAGCGGCTGCCTCTGCAGAAGGTAAGAAGAAGAAAGGAAGAACCACGAGGCATGCTCAGGCCTCCGTTATCAGGATATCAACCATGAAAATCAGACATAGATATTGGAAACCCTGTTCGGAAAAATCGATAGACATATGGCATCGTCAAGGATCGAAAAGACATTCCGATGGAGCAAAAGGGAGCTCATCTCTTTAGATTGATAGGAAGATCTTTAAAAATGGATCGATCCATCGTATCACTGACTTGAGATGGGTGCCAGACATGTCTAGTGGGAGAAGTGGTTGGGAAAAGAGGGCGGACGGTCTTGTATGTGGTAGAGGTGTAACTGGTGGGTGGGAGTCAAGGGTGCTTTAATCTAACCCAAATAAAAGGAGCACTGGACAAGGAGCCATGAAATGTGTTCTCAATCTTACCAACCTTTCCTAGGTGGGAAACCTTGCATGAGTCATGTAACATCTATGATCTCTGCTTCCCCCCTTAAGAAATAGGACAATATTTGCCACCCCCTCCTGGCTTCTTCTGTTGTTACTATTAAAAGAGATGATGGAGTTGGGCATGGTGGTGCACACCTGTAATCCCAGTACTTGGGAGGCAGAGACAGAAGGATCGCAGGTTCAAGGCCAGCCTCGGCAACCTAACAAGACCCTGTTCCA